>CAODLS014108701.1:0-17384 GCA_948243855.1 Flueggea neowawraea | reverse complement strand
TTAACTCTTCAAATTTTTTTAAAAAAAATACATTTGAAATTTAATGAAAAATTTCTGGAATAATTAATAAAATTTGACAAAATATTTCCTTACTAACACAAATTGAAAATAATAATTTTAATCAATAAAAACCAACAAATTTTGATCATATCAAATTTTATAAAACCAATAAAATATATTTCCTTGATTACAAAATTAAAAAAAAAATCATTTAACGAAGAAAAAAATTTCTACTGAAAAAATTCAATTGGCGAAAAATACAGGATATTACACTCTTCCTCGAGTTCAACACCAAAACCTTTCAAATCTAATATAATCTTGTTAATTTATCAAGAAGTTCTCTTACATGCATCTCTTCGGTCATCTTCAAGGTATGCAACCACCTTTTCTGATAAACTTGTTCGTCAGGGACTTCTTTTGATACATACTCTGAAGCTTATTTCACAAGTCTGCTACAGTAGTTTCATTAGCTACCTCTCTCAAGACTTCATCCGCCAGGCTCAATAGAATTACAATGCGCGCCCCTCTTCACAATCTCAGCTTTCTGCACCACTGTTAGTTCTTCTGGTAATTTCTCTACACCTTCTAACGCCTCCTTACACTTCTGCTGAACCAGAATCGCCTTCATCTTCAGCTTCCACAACGTGAAATCATTCGACCTATTGAATTTCTCAATCTTGAATTTGTGTCAGGACATCTTTCATTAGCTACCTCTCTCAAGACTTCATCCGCCAGACTCAATAGAATTACACTGCGCGCCCCTCTTCACAATCTCAGCTTTCTGCACCACTGTTAGTTCTTCTGGTAATTTCTCTACACCTTCTAACACCTCCTTACACTTCTGCTGAACCAGAATCGCCTTCATCTTCAGCTTCCACAACGTGAAATCATTCGACCCATTGAATTTCTCAATCTTGAATTTGTGTGAGGACATCTTCTTTCTACATAATAGAACCAGGAGTTTCTGAACAAACTTCTGTGGCTCTGATACCACTTGTTAGACCCAGGAAGCCTTGGGGAGATTTACCTCGCTCGTGGGCCTAGTGAAAGAGCGCACAAGTGGCCTGACACCACATCTTTACCCAAAATCTTAAGGCAATAGGCTATGGGTCCATACCACTTATAAGTCCTTCACACACACCACACCTCTTCGAAGTGGGATTCTTAACTATTCACACTTGCTTTCCTAAAAATATCCTCCTCAAGTGTGAATCTCTTCCACATCGGGCTTAGGCCTGGTCCCTTACAATAGAACCACTCCAAGTATTGCAGAATTTCCTTCGGCCTCCTCGAGTACTAATGTGGAATTTTAACCTAAGAGCACTTTCTATGACATCACCCATCTACAAGTTGGGCCCACTCACACTAGACACCCACAAGGGCTTTAGTAGTTAACACAACTCTTTATCATTCTCGTGTCCAGTTATCACTCACCACTGTGTCACCAAAAGCTTTTCTGATGACCCCACTCTTTTGTCAATCAGCTTTTTCGGCCTACTCACATAGTAGTTCGAGGGTACACCAGTCAATACAGCTCTTCACCACATTACTACACTCATTCCAAACCACTACCGCACCATACTCATCTCTGTTTGCGTCCCAGCTAAACCGTTGGCTTGGATACCACTTGTTGGACCTAGGGAGCCTTGGGGAGATTCACCTCTCGCGTGGGCCTAGTGAAGGAGCACACAAAGGAGCCTGACACCACATCTTTACCCAAAACCTTAAGGCAATGGGTTATGGGTCCACACCACTTATAAGTCCTCACACACACCACATTTCTTTGATGTGGGACTCTTAACTATTCATACTTGCTTTCCTAACAAGTTCCTTTCCTATTTTTTTGGTGTCCATCAACTCCTTTCTTTGAATCACCATATTCGTGGTTTCGTAATTGAGGGAATATCTATGACTCATTGTCTTTCACTTCAATTTTGGCTTTTTCTGTAGAGCTTGCTTGCTCTGAAATACGGTTCAAGTGATTTAATATTTGCATCAGAGAGAGAAAGTGTCATGACCCATTTCTGGACCATGATCGGTGTACGAGGCGGACCGTCTATGAGAGCCCAGCCCATCCTGCACAAGCCTTCCAAAGCGTCAGAACTCTACCCATTTATTCTTTTATTAAAATATTCAGGTAAAACTCATTTATAAGAAAAAAAAAACACACACACACACACAGATATATATATATATATATATATATATATATATATATATATATATATATATATATATATATAAATCAAACATCATAATAATATATTTTCCAAAGAAAAAATCGAATACAAGTGTAAAAATAATATAAGTACAAAAAAATCCCAAAAAGACAAAAGTGTAACCCAGTAACCCCACAGTATCCTGGTGTGGAGCCCTAAACAAAAAGAGTAGCCCAATCAAGAGGGCGTCACTAACCAAAATGAAGAACGCCTCACTGGACTGGGATGCCAAATGGTTACTGAGACAAAATGTCAACCTGTGATAGAGAACAGGACAAACATGGAAAATAAAGGGGGTTAGAACCCAGTGAAGGAAAACACTCTAGATTGTCTCATGTGTGCCTCACAAAGACTGGTTTGAAAACATTTTCAAAATATCACACACGGTATAATAGATATATATATATATATATATATATACACACACACACTACATATGTAGTACATTTCCAAATAAAATTTCAAAAACGTTTACAAACAAAGCAACCATATGCACTCAGTAAACGATACCACTAGTATCGAAGTCAAAGTCATATAACGTAATATTATAATTCTCATAGTCAAAACAGAGTACAAACGATTAGGGACTAAAGCAAACGTCTTGTGGACTCTACCACTAATCACGAGGTGTTGTGGACCTACCATTAATCAATATCCAATCATGTATTGGATCAGAGAACATGGCTACCAACATCCCAAGTACTTGGAATTTCTCAAAATATTGGTATACCAAAGGCTACGTGCCTCTTAGCATAGGTGTCCCCGTATCGAAAAACCAATTTATACTACTATATAGCATATAAATCAAAGCATGCAAAGCAGCATCAAAATCAGAGGAGATATATAAGAACATATATATATCATTTTCAAAATCAAATACTGAATATTTAATCACGTACTCAGTTTTATTACTTAGTTAATCCTCATATTAGTGCATTTTCACAATATGTTCAGCACATCAAAAACATATATAGAAGTTCGAGATACAGCCTATGTGTCTGAAACTGTTATCCACTCACCTGGATATCCAAGCTCTACCAAATCAAACGCCACTGACGGGCGGTTGTTCCGCTGAAAGGAACACGAAGCTGAATAATACATCAAACACAGATGTGTCAGAACAAAGTATGCAAAATATAGTAACTGTGGTTGTACTAAAATTTGTGCACATGCATATACACTCGATCGTATAAACAATACCCCAAACCCCACATCGATCGAAGATCTAACAATGTCAACCCAAAAATCAGGATCTATGTAAAACTATGATTTGGTCCCTAAATTTTTGTAGAATTACATTTTAGTCCCCAGGCCTCGTAATATTGCAAACTGGTCCCTCATGTCCCGAAGTATACAGACGACTATTCCAAGTAGTCGGATTCCTCAAAAGAGCTCTCGAACTCTCTGAAATTGCCAAATACAAAAAATCACATTTTGGTCCCTCAGAACCACGGTTTACTCGAGTAAGTCAGATGCTAACTCGAGTTATACGTGGTCTGGTTTACTCAATTTACTCAGAGGATAACTCGAGTAAATCTAGGCCTATCTTACTCGAGTTGACCAAAATATAACTCGAGTAAGTCACTTACCCAGACTGTCCAAATCGACAAATCACTCTATGCAACCGATAAAAATCACTCTCAATCACATGCATTGACTTTAATCAACTTTCTAAACACTAATCTATAAACAAATCCAATAGAAATAGCTCAGAATCATCCCAAAAACATCCAAACCGAATTAATTCAAACCCATTTTATTCCAACACCCTAATATGCACAATCTTGTAGAAACTATGAAGAAATAGAGGATTAGGAACTCAATCTTACCTCAAGAAATCCAAAAGAAGTGCTGAGGAACAACTTGAGAGAGTTTGGGAGCATCTGAGAGAAGTGAAGTGGAATAAATGACGGATTTCGGGTAGGTTGGGGTCTTTAAAGACTAAGAACACCGAAACGTGTCATTCCACTTTTGTACATCTAACTCGAGTTACACAAGGGTTAACTGGAGTTATATGGACCTCGTATAACTCGAGTTACAAGATTGGCTAACTCGAGTTGTACAGGGGTCACACAACTTGGGTTGCATCTTTCACTTACTCGAGTTATCCCCCCTCCAAACCACTAACATTGTACGAAGTGTGAACTTAAGTAACGCATTATTCTCAAAGTTCTACAACACTAACCCACACATGCTCATCCACATAGAGCATCAAAGATCATCAATCAAATCTCCAATCGCTATAGAAAACATAGCTGAAACAGACAGGATATTACATATTTGCCCCCTCAAAAGAAACTCTTCTCCGAATTTCGAAACAAAAAAATCAAATCTGAGATTAACTCTAGATTCCCAACAACCCCAAGTCAAAATCTAGGCAATCAGTCTCAAAATATAGACAATGTATACACAACACTCGGTCTACGTACCAGTATGCAATATGGTTATGCAGAAATTCATATGAAATGCAAGGAATGCAAAGATGCAAATAAAAACACTAACCTACGGATTAGCTGCATCGAACAAGTGTGGATTTCTATGTCGCATCTCATCCTCGGCCTCTCAAGTGGCCTCATCAACAGAATGATGTCGCCAAATCACTTTCACTGAAGCGTTCTCCTTGTTCTGCAACCTCTTAACTTGCTGATCGACAATCTTCATGGGATCCTCATCGTATGATAAGTGGGATCAGACCTCCACGGACTGAGGTGTCAGAACGTGTGACGGATCAGGAACATACTTCCTCAAAAGAGAATGGAATACCGGATGAACTGTAGCAAACTGAGGTGGTAGCGCCAGCTCATAAGCCACGACCCCAACACGGCCTATGACCTCAAACAGACCAATGTATCTCGGGCTCAACTTGCCCTTCTTACCAAATCTCATAACACCTTTCATCAGTGACACTTTGAGGAATACATGATCTCCAATTCCAAACTCTAAATGTTTATGCTTTGGATCAGCATAACTCTTTTGACAACTATGAGCAGTCTGGAACCTTTGGTGGATCAACTTGACTTTCTCAGTAGTCTCTAAAATAAGATATGGTCTCAATTGCTCTCTTTCTCCAGCCTCGACCCAACACAATGAGAGATTTACACCTTCTCTTGTACAAAGCCTCGTAAGGCACCATCTTGATACTCGAATGGCACAAATTGTTGTACGCAAATTCTACCAACGGCAAGTGAGAATCCCAACTCCCACCAAAATCTACAGTGTACACCCTCAACATATCCTCTAATGTGTAAATGGTACGCTCGGACTGACTGTCGGTCTGTGGATGGAATGTCGTACTAAAGTCCAATCAAGTACCCAACTCCTCCTACAGTTTACGCCAAAACTGCGAAGTAAATTGAGGTCCTCTGTCAGACACTATAGAGATTGGCACACCATGTAAACATACAATTCTGTCAACATACAATTTTGCCAACCGTGTTGCTCGATATGTCGTCTTGACAGGCAGAAAATGTGTCGACTTTGTCAATCGGTCCACAATCACCCAAATAGAGTCATATCCAAAAGATGCCCTCAGTAGCCCAACAATGAAATCCATAGTGATGTGATCCCACTTCCACTCCGGAAAAGTTAACTGCTGTATCAATCCAGAAGGACGCTGGTGCTCAAACTTAACCTACTGACATGTCAAACACCAGCTAACAAACTCAGCTATGTCCTTCTTTATCCCTGGCCACCAATAGAATTTTCGGAGATCCTTATACATCTTAATGTAACCTGGGTGTACATAATATGTGGAGTTGTGATCCTCGGTCATAATCTCCTCGCATAATCCACTAGACGATGGTACACACAACCTCGTCCCAAACCAAAGGACTTTCGAATCATCGACACTGAACCCCGGTACACCCGATGATTTAACTTTTTTCATCAAATTCTGCATCTCAGAATCCTCCTTCTAAAACTCTCTAACCCGATCCAATAATACAGGTCTCGCCTCAACATGTCCAAGCAAAGTCTCAAAGTCATCAAACTATAACTCAACTCTGTCCTCCATCAATCTCTGCAGCTCCGCCACTATAGGTCGTCTCTCAACTGCGATGTGAGCCAAACTCCCCATCGACTTTCCACTCAAAGATCGACTTTCTACTCAAAGCATTGGCTACGATATTAGCCTTGCTAGGATGATATGATATAGTACAGTCATAATCCTTTAGCAACTCTAGCCAACGTCTTTGCCTCAAATTTAGGTCTCGTTGCCTAAAAATGTACTTCAGACTCTTATGATCCGTAAAGATCTCAAAAGTCTCTTCGTACAAGTAATGTCTCCAAATCTTGAGTGCAAATACAACTGCTGCCAGCTTTAAGTCATGTGTTGACTAATTATGTTCATGCTTCTTAAGTTGTCTCAAGGCATCGACAATCACCTTGCCATGCTACATCAACACACAACCCAATCCAACTCTCGAGGCATCACTGTACACTGCGAATCCTCTAGAGCCTGATGGTAACACTAACACTGGAGCACTCGTCAAACACCTCTTCAGCTTTTGGAAGTTGTCTTCACATCTATCAGACCAAACACTTTTAACTCCTTTTTGCGTCAACCGAGTCATATGAGTTGTGATCCTAGAGAAATCCTAGATAAACCTCCTATAGTACCCGACCAAGCCAAGGAAACTCTGAATCTCGGTAGCAGTCTTAGGCCTCTCCCAATGGAGTAATGTTTCTACCTTCTTTGGATCTACTATAATCTCATCCTTAGGCATTACGTGTCCCAAGAATGCCACCTGATCGAGCCAAAACTTGCATTTTGAGAATTTCGCATACAGTTGATGCTCTCGCAAAGTCTGCAAGACTGACCTCAAGTGGTCCTTGTGCTCTTCCTTACTCTTTGAGTACACAAATATGTCATCAATGAAGACAATAACAAACAGATCTAAGCATGGTCTGAACACCCTATTCATCATATCCATGAATGATGTTGGAGCATTAGTCAAACCGAACGACATCACTAGGAACTCATAGTGTCTATACCTAGTCTGGAAAGCTGTCTTGGGAATGTCCTCTCCTCTAATCCTCAATTGATGATATCCCGGCCTCAAGTTGATCTTAGAACACCACAACACACCTTGTAGCTGGTTAAACAAATCATCTATCCTCGAAAATGGATATCTATTCTTAACAGTCACCTTGTTCAGTTGGCGGTAGTCAATACACATACAAAAGCTATTGTCCTTCTTCTTTACAAACAATATTGGAGCACCTCAAGGTAAGACACTTGGTAGGACAAATCCCTTATCCAACAATTCTCGCAACTGGGTCTCAAATTCCTTCAACTCTGCTAGCGTCATTCGATTCAGTAGAATCGATATCGGATTGGTACCAGGCTGTACCTCTATCACTAACTCAATATCGCGTTCAGGTCAAAGTCTAGCCAGTTCCTCAGAAAATACATCAATAAACTCCCGCACCACTGATACATCTTCCACTCTCAACTCTGGTCCCTTTGACTCGACCAGAACAAAAGCCAAGTACGCCTCACATCCTCAGTGAATTGATGAATGCATATTTATACGTATTTATGTGCATTAATTTATATTGTTTTGAATACTCATTGAGTGTTTGTCATTAGTTTTGGTACTTTTACGTCTTATATTGTGATTTTCAGGTTAATTGATGTTGTCTTGATGAATCGAATGAAAGCAAGTCAAAACGGAGCTTGAATGATGACATTTGAGGGCTTTGGAGTGAGACACAGCCTAGGAATGACAAGACACAGCCGTGGGAGACTGGAAGTCCAATCAGGATGGTGTGGAAAATGTGAACTATGTGGGGCATGGGAACAATCTTCAAAACAATCCCTACAGCAACACTTACAATCCAGGGTGGAGAAATCACCCAATTTTTTTATGGGGAGGTGCAAATTAGTAGAGACAGACTCATCCACCTAGTTTTCAACAGCCACAACAACCAGTAAAGCCCAACTTTGAGGAGCTCATGAGAAAATATATTGAGACCTCAGAAAAGTGGTTCACCTACATTGAGACAACATTAGTGAACCAAGGGGCTTCAATTCAGAATATGGACGCATCTATCCACAATGTGAAAAATCAAGTTGGTCAGATAGCTAAGCTGCTATCTAAAAGGCAACTGGGCTCCCTACCAAGTAACATTGAAATAAACCCGAGGGAGCACGTGAATGCTATCTTTGTAAGTGGAGGGGATGGATGCAAGAAAGAGGAAGAGGCTCTGGCGAAGAATGTTAAGGCAAATACAGTGGAGGAGCCTAAGGCTGAGATGAAAAGAGTGCTTAGAGAGTATAAGCCTCGAATTCCATATCCTGCAGTACTTGTTAGAATGGAGCAAGTCAAAGTGGTCACTTGTGCTAGTAAGAAGCCGACCACTGAAATAGAGCAACAACAACCTTTGGTCAAAGCTGAGAAGGAAGAGAATGTTGAGCTACCTCAGACATCACATGAACTACCTGCGAAATCAAAGGACCCAGGGAGTTTTTTTGTCCCTCTCTAGATTGGTAGTTTGCATGTTAAAAATGCATTAACTGATTTAGGGGCTATTGTGAATGTGATGTCTGCTGATTTGTTTGAGAAGTTTGACTTAGGAGAATTTACACCGACTAGGGTGCCTGTGTTATTAGCTAATAAATTTGTTGTGCATTCTAGAGGTGTTGTAGCTAATGTTTTGCTTAGGGTAGGAGGTTTGATGTTGCTTGTTGATTTTATGATTTTTGAGATGATGAGTAGTATGGAAACGCCTTTGATCCTAGGACGACCATTCTTAGCAACGTCTAAGTCCATTATTGATGTTTATGATCAGGTGTTGACCCTTAGAGTCAAAGATAAGTGTGTGAAAATTAAGGACTCTAAGGTTCAACCTCATTTGGACTCACATTCTATAGCAGAGGTTGTTGTCTCTAGTGTGGTGCAGGTACCCGATAAACAAGAGTCAATTGTTGCACCTAATATCCCAGAATCAGTGCCTAGAGTGAAGAACAAGAGGCACAAGATTCGACGGCGTAAGGAGAAAAAAGAGGAACATGATCCTCCACCATAAGAAAAATCTATCGGGACGTGTCATTTCATATGGCGTTTCAAGAACAAGGAGGTGACTCACTGTGGCAAGCTAGTGCAAGGATTTGGTGTGAACACTTAGCACCATGTATACAAGCCTCTGTGATTGGTCTTTTCCTAATGTATAGCTAATGACGTTAAAGAAGCGCTTCTTGGGAGGCAACCCAAGTTTGGTTTAGTTCACTTTAGTTTTCATTTTGTTTCCTTTAGTTTGTTTTTCAATTTCAGACTTTGTTTGACTTTAGTTATTATTTGCTTTTAGCTGTTTTTGTGTTTTGCAAGGGAATCTCATAGCTTGGATGCAATGCCCGTCAAGACTCATCTTTGGAGACCGATTTTCAGGGAAGTTCCAAACCTCTCTAATTTATTCCCTTTTGTGTTTTATATGTTTAACTTTTTGCATTGAGGACAATGCAAAATTTAAGTGTGGGGTAGGGGTAAATTAGGGTGAATTTTCAATTTTTTTTGATCGAGTTTTTGATATTGTGATTGTGGGATGCATGTTATTTGTTGATGTGAATAGATTGACTAGTTGAGAATTTTCTATATGCATTTGTTACTGGAAAATTTGAATTGCATGCTCTAGATCCGCATTAGTTTTGAGCTTGTAGCAAATTGGTTGCTTTGGTTTTGTCACTCTTTTAACTCATTATTTAATGAATGCAATGGTTGACTATATGTGGGCACGATATTGAACAAAATGAATGAAATTAAAAGTTTATTGGTTTTCTTGAACCTAAACCGAGACAAGTAAATGGGGTTCGATCTCTACTCTGCTATCTTAGACATGAGTATGCAAAGCGCTGCCACGAAGGGTTGTCTTAGTAACTGAGAACACTCATCACAAATGAGCGATTTTCACGTCAAACAAATTATCATTTCTGGTGGAAAATTCAAGTGCACAAATAAAGCACTAAGGTCGAGCTCGATATTGACTGACTGTGTTTGTAACAATGCAAGCCAAAATGTTGAAAATATGCAATTAATGTATGTTTATTATAGCATTTTATTATTGCATTTGCCCGTAGTTGTCTTATGTTTTAATGTTTTGTGGCTAATTGAATCAATGACTTGAATCAGTGATCAAGTCAAATCGGCTACTTTAGCATAGAGCTCTAACTTGTGTGTGGTTTGGGATATTGATTTGAATTGCCTAGTGATGTATGCATCTCTTAAATTCTCCGCTACTCAGTTTATATTTGTTGACATCTAATGTGAAGTTCCATGCCACCGTTGAGAGAATTTGATTGAAATATTTTTCTCTTGTGTTAATTCTTTATTTTCTTGAGGACAAGCAAAAGCTTAAGTGTGGATAGTTTGATGAACGCATATTTATATGTATTTATGTGCATTAATTTATATTGTTTTGAATACGAATTGAGCATTTGTCATTAGTTTTGGTACTTTTACGTCTTATATTCTGATTTTTAGGTTAATTGATGTTTTATTGATGAATCGAATGAAAGCAAGTTGAAACAGAGCTTGAAAGATGACATTTGAGGGATTTAGAGTGAGACACGGCCTAGGAATGACAAGACACGGCCGTGAGAGATGTAAGGAAGCAAAAACGTGCAAGACTGGAAGTCCACGTACACAAGCACGGCCATGGACAAGGCCGTGGAATCCACTGAAAGTCTTAAAACTGACGGACACGGACAGCAATGAGTAGACACATACGGAGGGGCCTCAGACACAGACATAAACCCGTATCCATGTCTTATGGCAAGCAGCAGAATTGAAGGTTAAATGTAGCACACGGATGGGACCATGTTGGAAACGGCCGTGGCCATGCCCGTGTCTTACCTCAGGCGCCCTAATTCACCTATTTAAGTGGGTTTCAGCATTCATTCAAGGGGGCCGACTTTTAGAAGCAAAAACACATCAGTTGGAGACCAGATAATGTGGGGAACATTAGGAGAACTCAATCGACATCAAGAACGAAGGAATCAAGAGAAAGATTGAATGATTCTTCATGGGTTTTTCTTCTCTCTCTAGCTTTCCTTTCGATCTTGTTGTATCTCTCTCAAATAGCATGAACTAATTGCTTTGTGCGCTTAGATGCAATGAACCCTAGACTGTTCTTGTGATTTATTGATTTTTATTCATTCAGTTATTATTGGAATTGAGACTCAATTGTGCTTTATATTGTTGAATGATTGAATTGATTGTTGCTAGCCTATCGATTCCCTGATTGATT
Organism: Flueggea neowawraea; assembly: GCA_948243855.1. NCBI lineage: Eukaryota > Viridiplantae > Streptophyta > Magnoliopsida > Malpighiales > Phyllanthaceae > Flueggea > Flueggea neowawraea. The sequence continues at coordinate 5,922 of CAODLS014108701.1, read as the reverse complement.
CATGCATGTGCAATCGAGAGATTCTATGTACGATAAATCGTTCATAATTGAGAGGAGTTGCATGCAAACCTAGAGATAGGTTAACATAAATCCTCCAGATTAGGGTCAAACCTAATACTGAAATTCACAGAACAGAGTGTTAAAGCAACGATAGGGGTTTTAATTAGGAAGATATTCTGGTTAATCGACCTAGTTGTTAGGCATTACCTAACTTGAGAGAGAGGTTAATATACCTTAGGAATTTCCACGGTCCAATTGCCTAAATCATTGCTTGAATAACGAGTCACTGTCACTTAATTCGGTCTAGGGGATTCAGCGTCTATGTGTCAAGTTCCCATCGTTTGTTCTATCATTTGATTTGAGTTTGTTCTTGTTTAGTTTATTTATTCAAAATCATTTAATTTGTAGGCTAGATAATAGAGGAAGGGTGACCAGCTAGTAATCTTAGTCTATGTGGGATAAGACACTCGGCACTCATTGGTCCACTAGTTATAGGCAGGTACACTTATCTTAGTCTCTAGGTGTAGACCGACGAGCTATAGGTACACTTGCCTTAGTCTCTACGTGTAGGCCGACGAGCATACCACGAATCATTTTCTCAGCCCTGACAGCTGAGACATAGCTTCGGAAAACACTGTCCCGGTCTCCTCTAAAACAAAACTCTGACTAACCCGAAGGTCGAAAGCATACCTTCTTTGCAAAACAATCTAAGGTAGTGTGCCAAGTGGAAAGCCAATCCATACCAAGTATAACGTTGAACTCTCTAACATCTAACGGAATCATATCGGCTACCAACTCGTGTCCATCAATGGAAATCATGCAACCTTGAATCCCAGATTCAGTTAGCATCTTACTACCTAAAGGTGAAGATACCTCTAACACTAAATCTAACTGACACAAAACCAACTCTGCACGCTCTACAAAATATGGTGTGACAAACGAATGCGATGCGCCTGAATCAAATAATGTATATGCATAAATACCAGAGACAAGTAACTTACTAGTCACTGCGGCGTTGGAGGTCTATACCTCCTGGCGCGTCAAGTGATATACCCTAGCATGTCCACCTATAGCAGAACTGCTCAGTCTGGCCTGCCCACGGCCGTTACCCTAACCAATCTGACTATGAATCCCAGCTCCTGTCGTGACACTGCCAGCCCCTGCACTAGCGGTACTCGTACCACCTACCACCGATTGTATCGACTGGGACCCCGTACACACCTCAATGGACACTTAGCTATCTTGTGTCCATGATGTCTACAGTGGTAACAAAGACCTACCGCTCTGTTACAAACTCTATAGTGTCTCTTTCCACATGTCTCACAAGGTAAACGTGAGCCTCCATAACTATGTCCCCCAGCATGTCCAGCTGACTGTGTCATGCTAGCACTCTGTGAATCATGTCCCTGTCGCTGGCCTCCAAAAGAACGTCTATGTCTCTGCTCTGTCTGCACACTCTGGCCACGACTCTACTGACCACCAGATGTGCTCTCAGTCTTTGCCCTCTTGGGTTGTCTCGGACGTCTCTCGTCCTGACACTCTATATCTCTCGCAGTCTTAGCAATCTATGATACGATAGTTAGCTTTTGGGTCGCTACCACTCTACCGATCTTGGTCAGCAACCCATTCAGAAACTTCCTCGCTAAGGCCTCCTCACCACGGGCCTCGGCAGGTGCATAACGGCTCAACTCCCTTAACCAAGCCTCATACTCAGCCACTGACATCCCAAGCTCCTGATGAAACTCGAAAAACTGGTCTGCCTTCCTGTCCCTCTCACTCTAAGGAAGTACAGACAGTGTGAGCTCATTCTTGAACTCCTCCCATGTGAAAATCCTACTAGATCCCTGATCCTGCCACCACCTGACAGCTCGGTCATCCAAAAAAAATGATGCAAGCTTAACTCTCGCAGAATCATCTGTAAGCTTCATAGCATCAAAGCATCTCCCTACTGTGAAAGTGAAGCTCTCAGGGTCCTCCCCCATCTTCCTAAAAATCTAGGCGGAGTGAGCTTCAAGAACCTAGAGAGATGAGTCTCTGCGTCCGGCTGTGGTCCAACTGGAGCAATAACAGATGCAGGAACAACTATTGTCTCAGGCTGAGGTGGAACTGATGGTGTCGTAACCACTATCAGAACCGACTGACCTTCAGCTGCCTGACCGGCTAGGAGCGCCTCAACTCGAATGTGAACCTAGGTAAACCTCTCAAAGGCATCCATCGGTCCCGTTGGCGACAGATGAGGTGCAGGAGCAGCAACCTCTGGTACACTAGCTGCCTCGTGCTGATCAGCAACAGAACGAGCAACTGCCTCAACTGGCACATGTCTAGGTCTCCCACAGCCTCTACTGCGAGAACGATCCATATCTACAAACAAACAAGCATCGCGTATGCAATGTCAAAATGCATGTGACAGCCACAGTACTAGAACCACATATCGAAGGGCATATAGAGGCAAATCAAACAGACTCGATCAAAGATACCTAAGCTCCACACCGACCCAAACCATACGAAAACCTAGTTCTCTGATACCACCTTTGTCACGACCCGTTTCTAGACCATGACCGGCGTACGAGGCAGACCGTCTATGAGAGCCCGACCCATCCCGCACAAGCCTTCCAAAGCGTCAGAACTCTACCCATTTATTCTTTTATTAAAACATTCAGGTAAAACTCATTTAAAAGAAAACATACACACACACACACACACATATATGTAAATCAAATATCATAATATATTTGCCAAAGCAAAAATCGAATACAAGTGTAAAAATAATATAAGTGCGGAAAAATCCCAAAAAACAAAAGTGTAACCCAGTAACCCGACATCATCCTAGTGTGGAGCCCTAAACAAATAGAGTAACCCGATCAAGAGAGCGTCACTAACCAAAATGATGAACGTGTCACTAGACTGGGATGCTAAATGGTTGCCGAGACAAAATGTCAACCTGTGATAGAGAACATGACAAACATGGAAAATAAAGGAGGTTATAACGCAGTGAGGGAAAACACTCCAGATTGCCTCATGTTTGCCTCACAAAGACTAGTTTGAAAATATTTTCAAAATACCACACACGGTATAATAGATATACGTATATATATATATATATATATATACACACTACATACGTAGTACATTTCCAAAAAAACGTTTCAAAAATATTTACAAACAAAGCAACCGTATGCACTCAGCAAACGATACTACTAGTATCAGAGTCAAAATCATATAACGTAATATTATAATTGTTATAGTCAAAATAGAGTACAAACGATTAAGGACTAAAGCAAACATGGTGTGGACTCTGCCACTAATCATGAGGTGTTGTGGACTTACCACTAATCAATATCCAATCATGTGCTGGATCAGAGCACATGGCTACCAACATCCCTAGTAGTTGGGATTTCTCAAAACATTAGTATATCAAAGGTTACGTGCCTTGTAGCATAGGTGTCCTTATAACGGAAAACCAGTTTATACTACTATATAGCATAAAAATCAAAGCATGCAAAGCAGCATCAAAATCAGAGGAGATATATAAGAACATATATATATCATTTTCAAAATCAAATACTAAATATTTAATCACGTACTCAGTTTTATTACTTAGTCAATCCTCATATTAGTCCATTTTCACAATATGTTTAGCACATCAAAAACATATATAGAAGTTCGAGACACAGCTTACGTGTCTGAAGTTGTTATCCACTCAACTGGATATCCAAGCTCTAGCGAATCAAACGCCACTGGCGGGCGAGTATTCCCACTGACAGGAATACGAAGCTGAATAATACATCAAACACCAGATGCGTTGCACTTTGTTTTGTGTGTGTAAACGTTCAAGATTGTACCTTTGTTCTGCACTTGTGTTAGCACTTATCAGGGAATATTTGAATTTGAATTCTCGATGAGCGTCTTGGCTTTGTCAGTTAGTCCAGCTCATCTCGTCTGACAGCTTAGCAAGCCTTACAATGTGCGTGACTCTCTGTGCTCTCCTGATATTCTCTAAATCTGTGTCAAATAATATTCCCTATTGAAATTCTGACACACTGCAATAGAATTTGGCTTTATTCCAGTCAGGTGTCATCTTCATCTACGTGCGTAGCTCTTTCTCTTGTGTGCGTATAACATCTTTTTGAAGATTGCACATTTTCTCTTCTACGTGCCTTCAACTCTTCTCAACGTGCTATGGCTCTTGCACATTTTCTCCTCATCAATCTGGACCCTCGACAACATGTGTTGCACCTTCATCTACGTGCGTAGACGTGCATAAATGAGTTCCAGTAGCATCTGCTTCTCATCTACGTGTATAGTAGGCTCTTCTGTGTGCGTAGAATCTAGTTATGTGTCCTTCAATGTGCTTTGATGACTTATAATATGCTATATGGCCAGATATCAGCAAGTTTGCAGCTATGCAACACTTTCATGGATGTTTTCCATTCATCATCATCAAAACCAAACTCAACATACATATGTGTTTAAAGGTGTTCATACGTGTTCAAAGGTGTTCAAAGGTGTACATATGTGTTGCAAGGAGTTCATAATTGTTTAAAGGTGTTCATAGGTGTTCATAAGTATACAACAGTGTTCAAATGTGTACATAGGTGTTCAAATGTGTACAAAGATGTTGAAAGATGTTCAAAAGTGTACATATGTGTTGAAAGGTTTTCATAGTTATTCAAAGGTGTACATTGGTGTTTATAGGTGTTCAAAGGTGTACATGGATGTTCATAAGTGTACAACAGTGTTCAAATTTGTTAAAAGATGTACATAGGTGTTCAAAGGTGTACATGTGTGTTGAAAGGTGTCCATAGCTGTTCAAAAGCATACATAGGTATTCATAGGTGTACATATGTATTCAAAGGTGTTCATAGGTGTACTACAATATTTAAAGGTGTTCATAAATGTACAAAGGTGTTCAAAGACATACGTAGGTGTACATAGATGTTCAAAGGTGTACATAAGTGTTCATTGTTGTTTAATGGTGTTCAAAGATGTACATAAGTGTTCAAAGGTGTACAACCGTGTACAAAGGAGTTCATAAAATAAGTGTACATAGGTCTATATATGTGTTTAGAGATGTTCATTGTTGTTAAGTGTTGTTCAAAGAAGTACATAGGTTTTTAAAGGTGTTCTAAGATGTTCAAAAATGTACATAGGTGTTCAATGGTGTTCATAGGTGTACAATGGTGTTCATAGATGTTCAAAGTTGTTCATAGGTGTTCAAAGGTGTACATTGGTGTTCATAGGTGTACAAAAGTGTTCATCGTTATACATGGGTTTTCAAAGGTATTCATAGGTGTACAAAAGTATTCAAAGGTGTAAATATGTGTTCAAAGGTGTTCATTATTGTTCATTGGTGTTCAAAGGTGTACAACTGTGTACAAAGATAGTTGTTCAAAGGTCTTCATAGGTGTACAACGATAGACAAAGATGTACACAAGTGTTCATTGTTTTTATACATCAAACATGACTAGATTACTTCAACCAAAAATAATAAAGGAAAAAAAAAGGCATAGCCGTTATAGTACTGGCATACGTACTCCGCCTCCTCATCTTTTGCCAATTCGTAATATTGTCCCAGTCAAATTTTAATTTATTCTTAAATAATAATTTTCATATGTGAACATTGATAATTGTCGTGATTATCATCATTCAATTAAATAAGTCAAATATCTTAATATTGCATAAAAATTGAATTTCTTTTTTTTCTCTAATTGCACTTGTGACCCAACTTTGGCAATTATCTTTATTTAAAAAAAACAAAATAACATGACTTTTATTTTTAATGGGAAACAACCATACGAACAAGGAATAATCATTGGACGAAAATAACAAAATACCTATAACTAGAAGAAGGCATTATTGGAGTAGATGCCTAAACGTCCGAAATGAATCAATTTAAAGGACTAGTTATTACAATTATTCGTT
>CAODLS014108276.1:0-14611 GCA_948243855.1 Flueggea neowawraea | reverse complement strand
ACTGCCACTTAATAAAGAACAAAAAAGGAGTAAATGGATAGAGAAACAAAGCCCAATATTTATAGTGGTTCGGTCCTCTTTGACCTACATCCACTCCTCTAGCTCACTAGAGAGTTTGAGTCCACTATACTTCCTCACTTTCGGGTGGAGGTAAACCGTTTACAATCTCTTATTTTCAGGCTCACAAGAAAACATTCTACACCTTGTTTTTGCTGGCTAAAACAAGAAAACCAAACTTCTGTATTTTTCAAGGAACCAAACAAAGCAAACATATTCTTTCTTCAAGTTTTACAACCAAAGCTTAATTACAACAGTATTCTCAAATGGAAACAATATTCCTATACCAACTTAAAAAACAAATAGCAAATCAATAATTTAGTTAGTAAGTAAGAACTCAAGAACACAATGAGAGAGATAGTCAATAATTAAAATAGCAAAGCTTGGACACTCTAAAAAATTTTTCTTGTTGTTATACCTCATGACTGGGGACATCTATTTATATGTGCTCTCCAAAAACTAAACGTTGTAAATCCCAAAGTAGCTATTGTGAGCGAGTTGCAAAATGCTGAAATTACTAAGATTAGCCCATATTACGTGCTTACCACCGGTACTGTGTGTGTAGTTCATGATTTCATTAGAAGTCTATGTGCATCGTTCTTCCTTCTGCATGTTTTGTACAAATTCCAGTGGCCACTGCTTGATCTCACGTACTAGATACGTGCTTAGATACCTCATCTGTATGCACAGAGCTTGAGTACTGCATGCGCTGCACTGAGTTCTACGTGCATTGTCGTGATTACACCTTTGATTTTTCACGTAATTGTGTCAGAGAATTTTCAAATTTCAAATAATGAGGAACGCATTGTATTTGTCAAGTAGTCCAGCTCATCTCGCTTGACAGCTTAGCAAGCCTTGCTCTGTGTGTGGCTCTCTGTTTGACATTATCTGAGTCTATGTCAGAGAATATTCCCCTTTGAAATTTTGATACACTGCAATAGAATTTGGCTTTATTCCTGTAAAGTGTCATCTTCGTCTACGTGTGTTGATTACTTTGCTACGTGCGTAGCGTAGTCTTGTCAAAGATGTCTGTTTTGCTCTTCTACTCACATGTCACTGATGTAGAATGTGACTAGACTTGTCTCATGAGTCCTTCTCAGTTTGCCTAATGATCCCGCCTATATGTATAGACCAAGGTTCAATGTGCATGGTATCGAGTGCTCAACAAACCAGTAGATGTCTTTTCTTTACTACGTGCATAGGTCTTTGTACAACTCACATAACATATATTTGGGTCATTCTGCCGACTGATATCACTACCTTTTACGTGCATAACACTTGTTCTACGTACAATGTATGTTCTTCTGCGCGCATAGCGTCAATTCTGGAAATCTCATATATGATCGACGTGTATTGGTCCTAATTAAAGTCCTTAGATCACCCTTCAACGTGCTTAGAAGGTTGTAGAACATGCATAACTTAACTATTTCAACTGTTTTGTTGAATCATCAAAATTCCAGATTTTACATATTAACCAAACTGGGTTCAACATTCTCCCCCTTTTTGATGATGATAAAACATTGAAAGAGTTTGAACTCCCCTTTAATCAATGCACCTGTTTTTGAATTTCTTAAAGACAATTTAAACAAAAACTTTGATCAAGGTTGTTAAGCCTTGTCCAATTGTTAGTACACAATTTTTACTTAGATTGTATATCATATATTAAGGCATATTGTAGCATATATTAGAGAAATTTAAACACACAACACACAAACTCGTACCAAGGTTTCTCCCCCTTTTTGTCATAATCAAAAGCAATAAAAATTTGTAAAGAAGAAATCTTTATAACACGAAGCAAACTTTTCATTATAACTGTGATGTAAGCAGATACAAACAGATATAATTGTGCTGCAAACAAATATAACTTTGATGCAAAAATGAATGCATGGGGACAATGTGGATCCAATGCTGTGAGAATCACTTTGTGGAAGTGGAAGGCTGAGAGTCAGGAGTCTGCAGTTCGTGCACTACTCGAGATAAAATTACTGTGATTTCTAGCTTAGTGAGAGTTGGGGTAGTCTCACGAATAGTGTGTCTGACCAGATAAGTGCAAAACAACTGCTCAAAAACTGATTTCTCATCTTCATTATCATTAGATAACTCATGACTTTTGGAATCAGAGGCAGGCTGGCTAAGTGGGCTCGCTCTTGCTCTAGCAATTTTTCCAGCACTCAGATTCGCTTCTGATGAGCTCTATCATGTCCAATATCAGCAGCATTGATAATGGGCTTAGGTTCTGAAATTGGTGGAGATTGATGACCTGATGGAGGAAATGGAAACTCCCAGTCTGAAGAGTCACTGGAATCACTAGATTCTGAGTCAGAGGATGATGATGTTGCCTTGAAATTCAGATCAACAAACTTGTGCACAAATTCTTCCCTCATCTTTTTTACTTGATTAATATCTTTGCAAATACTTGAGCAGCGTCGTGAAGATGAAAAGGGATGTGATTTAGTCGCTTTAGATTTCTGCATAGGAGGCACAACAGTAGGAATTGCAGTGGTAGGTCTAACCTCTGCTGTTGGCACCTCAAAATTAGCACTAGCCTCTATCATTAGCAAATCAAATGCATGTTGTTCCTCTTCCATCTATACCTCAGGCTCATGGTGCTCTTTTTCCATTAAGAATTTAGGCAAAAATCCATTTGCACTTTGAGCTCAGCTTGTTATCCTTCCATTGACACATCAGGTACAACGTGTGCCTCCACTTCTGGTTCAACAATTGGGTCTTCAGCATGTTCTTCCTCAGTGTGAGTCTCCTTCTTATCTGGCTTATGTAGATCAATATGTTTAGGTTCTATGGAGGTTTCTTTTGGTTCTTAAACAATATAGGATGGATTCTCCTGAATTCTCATTCCTTCAATTTCAACCTCAACAATTATAGGAGGTGGAGGTTCATCATTTTGTTCAGAATCAGGGGACTCCTCATCAAGCCCACCAACATGTTCTTTGTAACGACAAAAAATATTTCGTGCTTGCTTAATAGTTACTTCATCTTCCTTTTCTTCCTCAATTCTTTCTGCTGGAGGCTTATGAGGACTAAGAGTAGGCATTCATGGTGATGGAACAGTTGCCCTTTCAACTTTGAGACTTTCCAATGTAGTGAACTTTGCTTGAAGCAAATTGATCATCGTCTCAAAGTTGGCTCCAGTATCAGCTTGAAATGCCTCTGATGCTGCTCTGAATTCCTGAATTTCATATGCCAGGGCATCAATTTGACTGATTTAGGCAACTATTTCTTCATCTCTTGGGGATCCTTCTCAGTTTCTAGTTTAGGTTGAACCATGACCTCAATTTGTGGTTCAACCTTCCTTTGCACCTTTCTTTTCTCTTCAGTGGCTCTTCTTACAAAAATCATCTCATCTGGCTTCGGTTTTCTCGATTCATCTTTCTTGTGGAACATCTCATCTTCTTCTCTAAGATATGGCTGGAAAATGTATCCTTTTCCAACTGTTCTATATATTCTCATGTTCTTCAGAGACTTTATTCTGATTTTTCTCGATTCAACCACTTGCCGTGAGTCAAAGCCATCCAAATTAACTTTGAAGAATTGAAAATTTCGAGTGAGATGACTCCCAAATGGCATGCTTTCTTCTCGATGCCTATCCAAGACCACAAATGTGGGAAGATTGAAATTCTTGACCATATCCAAGATCCAGTCGACGATCAGCAAGCAAAATCAACTTATTATCCTTTCATCAGCATATATATGGTGACTTCATCCTGGTTAGTGAAGGGAGACTAATTGTGTGACTTTGGTTAAAGGATATTGGTAAATGATGTGTGAACTATCTTCCATTTTACTCCAAAATTGTTCTAGTCCAGCAACTTGAATTTCTTGTCTAGCTTCACAACTCCAAACTAATCAAACATATACTTTTGGTTTATGGTGGTGTCAACCACAATTGTATTCTCTTCCATATCAACATACTCTTTGATACCTTTATCACCCTTAACTCTGACTCCAACCAGAGGTAATCTGAAGAGTTGTTGAGCAGCCTTTCATCAATAATAATATCAATGTCGTTTACTCTGCTTTGTACTCTAATCATTTGATAATATATAGTGTTTTCAACATCCTCATTAACCTATTATTGAGCATTTGCATAAAATTTCCTAATCAACTTAGGGTAAACTTTTGATGCTTCTACGTAGAATTCTCTTAGCCCAAACCATCAAAAGTCTTCCTCAATATCCAGACCTCCTTATTTGAGAGACCGAAAATAAAACTTTGGAATCTGCAAACTTAACGTACAACAAATGTGTGAATAGCTTGACAGCTCTACTATCTACATATCTTGCCGAATCAAAATCATCCTCCACCATTACCTATTTCTGCCTTTTAGATTTCTTGGAGGGAGGCGAAACTGGTGTACCTGAAGATGTGAAAATTGGTTGACTAACTCTGGGCTACTTGATACCTTTTGATGATTCACCTTTGGTAGATTTCTTAGGTGTATCGTGAACCATTTTTGTTCGGACTTTAGATTTCTTCTTTGGCGCCATTGAAACAGTTGTTGCTATGCGAGTTGAAAGAAATAGAGAACGTACGGCGAGTTAGAGTTTTGTGTTTTGAGAGGATTTGGAAATTTGTAAGTGAGTTTGAGATTTTGGAAATGTCAGAGGTGTGGTTTTGGCGGAGAATGAGATTTGAGTTGAGAGAACTAATTTGTCAGGAACGAAATTAGGGTTGGATTTGAAGTGAATTGAAAGACTGTAATTTGGGTTTTTATAAAGATAAAAACATATACGTGCACAGACGGACATACTACGTACATTGTTTACAAGTTTGTGAGGACCAACGTACACAACATATTCTTCAACGCACTTAGACGTGGTTTTGAGTAAAACTATTGAAATATGGAGGGTTACATTTAACATACACAACAATATGATCTACACACACAATATATGCAAAATTGCTTCTACGTGCCTTGTCCCATTCTACACACATAGAACCATCCTCCATTTTGGACAAAACGCATATAGAAGGATATTACGTGAGTCCTATGTGTCTTTCATACACTTCTACATCCGTAGATGTGCACCATCTAAACCTAGTGACACTGCCTCATACTCTACGTACCTTGTGCTTGGTACAACGCACTTAGAATCATCACTATTGAAGTTTCAGAACTGATTCCATTCTCAACAATGCGTATAGTATGAAATGTAACACGCATAGTACAACTCCAGATAACTTTCAGTAGATATCCATAATCTTCTACGTACATAATACACTCTACAACGTGTGTAGCTCAAATCTAGAACTTTTTCTTCATAGGAGCATGATGATCTACGTACATAGCACCACTTCAACACACTTAGCTACCACAATTGATATACTCAAATACTTCTGACCATCAATAGCGTGTGTTATATCATTTTCAATGCGCACAATACTTTTGCAAAGACTATAACTTAGATACTCATACCTTTCAATTTCAGTGATCTCATTTTACAAAAGGATCATTTTAATGTACATGTATGCATGAATGTAGATGAATATAAATTGTGCACAAACCATCAAAACTCATTCAAATCACACATACCAATTCTCCTACGAATAGACACAAAATTCTTTTCATCAAGGGGGTTTGTCAAAATATCAGTAAGCTGATCAGCTGTAAAAATAAATTCATGTTCAATGTCACCTCTGATAACATGATCACGAATAAAATGATGTTTTATATCTATGTGTTTTGTCCTTGAATGCTGTATTGGATTTTTAGAAATATTGATAGCACTAGTGTTGTCACACTTAATTGAAACCTTTGAAAATGAGATTTCAAAGTCTAAAAGTTGTTGCTTGATCCACAAAATTTGAGCAATACAACTTTTAGCTACTACATATTTAGATTTAGCAGTGGAGAGTGCAACACAATTTTGTTTCTTCGAGAACCAAGACACTAGTGCATTGCCTAAGAATTAGTAAGTACTAGAAGGGTTTTTCTTGGATAATTGGCTTCCTGCATGATCAATATCACTATAGCCAACTAAATCAAAGTAGTCATTTTTGGGATACCATAAGCCAACATTCTTAGTTCCAATTAGATATCTAAAATTTCTTTTTACAGTACTCAAGTGTGACTCCTTTGGACAAGATTGAAAACATGCACATAGACATACACTAAACATAATATCTGGTCTACTTGCAGTAGAATAAAGGAGATATCCAATAACATCTCTATAAAGCTTTTCATCTACTCATTTTCCTTTCTCATCTTTGGTGAGTTTCGTTGTAGTGCTCATAGGAGTTGAAGCAATTTTAGCATTCTCCATTCCATATTTCTTCAACATATCGCTGATATATTTACTTTGATTGATGCAGATTCCACTCTTTATCTGCTTGATTTGCAGTCCGAGAAAGTGGCTAAGCTCTCCCATCATGCTCATTTCAACTCCTTTTGCATTAACTTTGAAAACTCATCACACAAGGATTCATTAGTAACACCAAAAATTATGTCATCAACATAAATTTGTACTAAGAGTAAACTTCCATTTTTATGCAAAGTAAACAAAGTATTATTAACTTTACCTTTACCGAAACCATTGTCCAACAGAAATTGACTTAATCTTTCATACCAAGCTCTAGGAACTTGCCTTAATCCATAGAGAGCCTTTTTGAACTTGTATACATGGTTTGGATGATGAGGGTCTAGAAATACAGGGGGTTGTTCCACATATACCTCTTCCTTGATGTATCCATTCAAGAAAGTGTTTTTTACATCCATCTAGAACAACTTGAAATCTTTGAAGCAAGCATAAGCACACAAAATCCTGATAGCTTCCAATCTTGCCACAAGTGCAAAAAATTCCTTGAAATTTATCCCTTCTTCTTGTAGATATCCCTGTGGCACGGTTCTTGACTTGTTTGTGATTACTTTGCCTTCCTCATTTTCTTTGTTTCTAAATATACATTTTGTTCCAATTACCATAACTCCATCTGGTCTTAGAACTAATTCTCATACCTCATTTCTCTTAAATTGATTTAGCTAAGCTTGCATAGATAGAATTCAATATTCATCTTGTAGAGCTTCATCAAATTTTTTGGCACAACTTGAGAAATGAATCCAAAATTTGCAGTATGTTGCAATGTTGATCTGGTGGTGACTCCCTTTGATACATCTCCAATAATGAGATCTTTTGTATATGACTTGGCATATCTCTATTCTTTAAGCAACTCTTTTGCTTTCTCATCCTTGAAGTCATCTTGTTTTGGTTTGGAAGTCTCTTCTTGTTGATCGTTGATTTTAAGATCATTGATCTTTTCACCAATACCTAGGCTTCCATCACCATCATCAACAATTCTAGACACAAGATTGTTAGTTTCATAAAAAACAACATGAATGGATTCTTCTACCTTCTCAAGCCTTTTGTTGTAAACTCTATAAGCTTTACTAGTGGATGAATATCCAAGGAAAATACCTTCATCAGATTTGGAATCAAATTTTCCTAAGACTTCTTTTTCATTGTTGTGGACATAACATTTACATCCGAATGCATAAAAATATGAGATGTTAGGTTGTCTACCCTTCTACAACTTATAAGGAGTTCTTTTGAGTATGGATCGGATATGCACCCTATTCACTATATAGCATGCGGTGTTAACCACTTCAGCCTAAAAGTACTTGGAAAGGTTGTTTTTACTAAGCATAGTCCTAACCATTTCTTGTAGAGTCTTATTCTTTCTTTTGACAAAACCATTCTGTTGAGGGGTCTTTGGAGCAGAAAATTCATGACTAATACCATGCTCCTTACAATAGGTCTCAAATGGCTCACATATAAACTTACCTCCTCTATCACTTCTAATGGAAGTAATAGCATATACCTTTTCATTTTGAACATTCTTGCTATATGACACAAATGCATAAAATGCCTCACTCTTATGAGCAAGAAAAAATACCAAGATGAATCTAGAGAAATCATCAACAATGACAAAACAATATGCCTTTCCATCTAGACTCAAGGTGATCATGGGACCAAACAAATTCATATACAACAATTCTAATGGTCTAGATGTTGAAATGATATTTTTATTGTGAAATGAACATTTTGAATGCTTTCCCATGACACATGCATCACAAATTAGATCTTTCTCATATTTGAGATTTGGTAATCCTTTGACCAAATCATGCTTGCTCAATTTTGAGATCATATGCATACTAGCATGTCCTAATCTTTTATGCCACAACCAAGAGTTATTGTTCATAACAACTAGGCATTTCTCATTAAAGGCTTTAGAATCAAACAAATCAACAATATAAGTGTTATTTTGTTTAAAACTAGTGAATAAGATATCACCATTTGAATAAAAAATGCTGCATTTTGTGGGTTTAAAGATAACCTTGCAATTTTTATCACAAAACTGACTGATGCTCAGTAACTTGTGCTTCAATCCATCAACACAAAGAACATTATCAATAGCTAAGCTAGGAGAGTTACCAACCTTACCTTCACCCATTATTTTACCTTTACCATTATCACTAAATGTTACATATCTTCCATCTCTAGGAGTAATTTATGAGAACATAGCCTTGTCTCCAGTCATATGATGAGAGCAGCTGCTGTCAAGATACTACATGTTCTTCTTGGCATTTGCTCTACAAAGGCATATCGACCTTTTGAAATTGGTACCCAAATTTTTTTAAGTCCTTGTAGGTTAATTTTGACTAAATTAGGCACAATTGTTCCTTTTAGGACCCAAATTCTCTTTGTCCCAACATATCTAGTCAATCTCAATTTGCAAGTGTGTGCAACGTGTCCATAACCACTATAATAAGTGCATGCATTATCAACCATGGTACCCTATTTTACAAAAACAGTTTTGGAAGATTTTTTGGGTGTGAAATGGTTGTAGCCCAAGCCATGTTTGGATAGAGATTGTCTTTGAGATCTAAGAAGTTTTTCAAGATTCTCTTCCCCGTTTGTGATCTTAAAGGCAATAGAGGAAAAATTTTTAACTTCTTTCTTTAAAACTGAGTTTTACTCAACCAAAACTATTTTTTCTTTACTCAAAGCATTCAACTTCACACTAAGATCATTTGAAATTTTCTTTAAAGCAACATATTTAGCACCAAGATTTTGAAACTCATCATGTAATTCATCGAAAACATCATGTAATTCGTCAAAGGTGTAATTTTCAATTATCTTATATTCCTCATCACTTGAGGATTCGTCTTCCTTTGCCATCAAGCACAAATTTGCCATTTCTTCTACCTCTTCATCTTCTTTTGAGCTACTGTCGTCACTGTCACTCCAAGTAGCCTTCATTGCCTTTCTTTTCTTCTTTTTGGAAAACTTAGGGTACTTTTTGGCAAGGGGACATTATTGTTTTACATGTTTGGGCTTATTACACTTGTAATAAATGATTGAATTTTCCTTCTTCAAGTCCTTCTTTTGATCCTTTTTGAAGTCTCTTTTTGACTCTCCCTTTGAGCCTTGATTTTTGCTTCCTTTCTAAGGTTTGTTCTTTCTTATGAATCTTTTGAATCTTCTGGCGTACATAGCCATTTCTTTATCGTCACTTTCTTCTTCTTCCTTCTACTCATATTGTTCAACAATTTTGTATTTCAAAGCCATTCCTTTTCTTCTTTCACTCTTTGATGATTGTTCTTCATCTTCATGCAGGCCCATCTCATGTGTGAGGAGTGAACCCATCAACTCTTCCAAAGTTATCATATTAAGGTCTTTTGCTTCCAAGATTGCATCTTTCTTTGATGCTCAAGACTTTGGTAGAGCTCTCAAAAATTTTCTCACAAATTCTGAATTGGAATAGGTTTTTCTAAGTGTTTTTAAGCCATTCAAGATGTCATTGAATCTGTCAAACATCTCTTGAATGTCTTCTCCCTCTTTCATCTTGAACAGTTCATATTTGTGAACCATGAGCGACACTTTATTTTCTTTAACTTGTGATGTACCTTCATATGTAATCTCCGGAGTCCTCCAAACCTCATGTGTTATTGAGCATTGTTGGACTTTGTTAAACTGGGTCTTACTTAAGGCACATAATAGGATGTGCATTGCCTTGTTGTTGTAGTACACCATTTTCTTATCATAATCAATCAATTCTGATTTCGGCTTCAGACTTTCAGTTCCATCCACAGTTTTGTTTAGAATATAAGGACCATTCTCTATTGCATCCCAAACTTCTTCAGTTTCATATTTGAGGAATATTCTCATCTTATTCTTCTAATAAACATAGTCACTGCCATAAAAAACGGAGCTCTATGAATGGATAAACCCTCATATCTCCTAAGGATGCCATTTTTGGATCTTATACTCAAGGTGGTTAAGCCTTAAATATTGATCACTTAGCTTTGATACCAATTGAAATCCTAATATGACAATCCAAAAGGGGGTGAATTGGATTTCTTGCTAAAAATAAAACCTTTTTGAAAACCTTTATAAGTATTTTCAAATCAAAATAATAGCTTAATCCAAAACACTACCATATGAGAATGAAATAAAAGAGAGTAAATGATAGAGAAACAAAGGCCAATTTTTATAGTAGTTCGGTCTTCTTTGACCTACGTCCACTCCTCTAGCTCACCAAAGAGTTTGAATCCACTAAGCTTCATCATTTCCGATTGGAGGCAAATTGTTTACAATCTTTTATTTTTCAGGCTCACAAGAAAACCTTCTACACCTTGTTTTTGCTGGCCAAAATAAGAAAACCAAAATTTTTTGTTTTGCAAGGAACCAAACAAAGCAAACCTATCCTTTCCCTAAGCTTTACAACCAAAGCTTGATTACAATAGTATTCTCAAATCGAAACAATATTCCTATACCAACTTAGTAAACAAATAGAAAATTAACAGCTCAGTTGGCAAGTGAGAACTCAAGAACACAATGAGAGAGATAGTCAGCGTGCATTGGTCCTGATTCAAAGTGCTTAGATCACTCTTCAGTATGCTTAGAGGGTTGTAGAACGTGTATAGCTTAATTATTTCAACTATTTTGTTAAATCATCAAAATTTCAGATTTTACATGTTAACCAAAATTGGTTCAACACCAACATCCTTTGGCTTTAAAGTGGGTTTTAACATAGAACTAATAGACTAGAATAACTTTTTAAGAAATATTTTGCAACAAATTAGTCGTAGAATTTATAAATTAATGTTCATGATATTTAGTTTGTGTTATGATCCTACATATGAATACATGTTATATATTTAGTCAATCGTATATGATAAATAATTTAAAATATAAATTTTATTGATCAAAGAATAAATTATAAATTAAAAATAATCCAACCAAATAGAAAAATATCAAATATTTTATATTTATAACCTAACAACCTTCAAGTGATAACTTATCACATTACTATTTCATTCTTGTATAGCATTTTAAACTATAATTTTTGTATAAATTATTCATCAAGTGATAACTTATCACATACTATTTCATTAAAAACATTGAGTTGCAGATTATAATTTTTATATTATGTTGTGTGAATATAGTATTTCGTATTGTCTTGTGTATTTTTTTAATCATTTTTTTAAATTAGTGACATATTAGTTTTAAAGTTAATTAACTAAATTTATACTATGGGTAAATGAGTACCCTATGAGTAAACAAATACCTTGTGGGTAGGGTACATGTAGTAATTTTTGTCATTTGCACTAGATACAGGTAGAGTATAGGTATAAGATATAAACTATGGATACAAGTAATGATATTAATATACTCTACCCATACCCTACCCATTGTCATTCTTAGACGCAAAGAAATTTGAGTTGCTTGTGTTCTGGTATCAGTTAGTCTAAGTATATGAAAATGGAAGCATATAGCGCATTGTTTATTCCAACAAAATTTAAAGAATGCTTGATTTATTTTCCCATGTACTTATATATCATGTTTATCTTACTTAGTGGATTATTGATGAGGTACCGTCCTTTTTTTTTAAAAAAAAATCTTACTTAGTGGATTATATAATTTATATCTTGCTCTGCTTTTCTCTTTTTCCCAAGAAGCAAAAAGCAATGTTAAGTAATGTACTTAGTGAGGAAGCTAGAAAAATTTTTGCTCGATGGCACAACTTTAATATGTTATAAAGAAAATTAGACATGCTTATAATCATTAAATACAATTTAAGTCCTACAAAGTTCAAAATTAATTGGCTCTTCTGCTTTAAAGAAAAAAAGAGTCAGGGAGGAGTTGTCTTCAACCAGTGGCGAACATAGGATTCTGGCTAAGCAGTGGTAGAATCTGCTTAGCCAGAATCTGGCTGTATGGTGTGTATGACAAAAAAATATGTATATATATAGAAAAATTACATTAAATTAAATAAAATATTCAAATACATGTTGACTAGTATAACAGTTTCTATATACCTACCTGTTGTTTCCAGTGACTAAGTTGCAGATGGTCCTGGTTTATTTTTAGAGTTACCTTAGACACTGTAAAAGCATATTCTGATATACACAATTAATGTAATGAACATATGTTATTTCTATATCCATGTGAATATACTTTCATTGTATGGAAGCAACTTAGAAACTTGATTGTAAACTTTACATGATTGTTGCATTACTATATAAATTTATAACAGTAAATTATCTTGAACTTAGTCCATTCACAAGCTAATAATATGTTATTCATGAATTCAAATAATTTGATTCTTCTTCTCAATTAAACTAGACACATGAAGTTTCAACATAGTAAATTTTGACACCAATCAAATCACTTAACAATTTATAACATATTTTTGAAGTGTATTTTGTTTTCTGCTACAAGACAGTCTGAACAATGCAACCTAAAACATCCAAATCTCTCCACATTCTAATTAGATTGAAAAACTGTTTCATAGGTACTTATTTAAGACATAAATCAACAACTTTAATGATTTACACTTATTCTATTTCGGCATGTAAAGAATTGAAAATAAATCCACAACTTCTGTATTATGAACAGGATGATAATCTGAGTCAAGTCTCTTTCAAGAAGTACATCTCTTCACCCACTTCTTATTTTGACACCATATTTTATAATCATCTAGTTAGAAGATTAAACTACAAGTTTTATGTTTTGCACTTTCCATAATTCAATATCTAAAGGCACGAAAATAATTACACAAGACTGCAATTTTATCAACAGAATCTGAAATTCAAAATGACTAACACCTTTTAGTTTACTTCCTTTTGATTCTCATCCTTAACATCCTTTTTATCACCACATCCATGAAATTGGTAATCTCAATCAATGATTCTCACATAAAGACAACATATTCTTCAACCAATCACTCAACCATACTAACCCTAAATAGAGAGGAAATGAAGGACAACTTACTTAGGCGTGGTGGCTGTCAACGAAAGAGAACATGGTGAGGTGACGACGTGCGACTTAGCGGTGGCAGTTGTTGGCTTTTGTGTGAAGACAAAGAAATAGGAAAAGAGGGCGTGGTGGCTGTTGTGTGAAATGGAGCATGAATGGGCAACTGCAAAGGAAAAAAAGAGGAATCCTACTTTAAGATTTTAAAATCAGTTGTAATATCCCACCCATTCCGATTGAATCCCTGTAATTTTCCATTTCATTCTGTGGTGTTTTGAGATGTTGAGTGATGTTTGAAGGTGTTTAAATATGATGATTTTTGAAAGGTTAGGTGTTGTTAAACCTCGGGAATGATCCGACGTATGTCCAAAAGTGAAAGAAGTCAAGGAATGTCATCTGATAGGCCAAGGCGTACGTTATCCTTATTGGAGACGTCCGTTATTTGGAGAGCTCAAAACATACATTAAGGAAGGAAGAAGTACGTTATCTGGGAGGCAATCATAATCAACGTATGTTATCTTTAGTGTGACATAAGTTGTGATGTGTTTTCTCAGATCCGAGGCCACTGGAAGCACAATAACATACATTGTGGCTTGGAGGCGTACATTTTGTGTATATATAATGTACGTTGTCCATTAGAATGACATACGTTGCTTTTTAAATCATCGAAACGGTGCATTTCAATCCATCAATTTTTAAAATGTCCAAAACCTAACCTTCTTGTCATTTTCACTCCCAAATTCACTAAAATCGCTCTCAACTCATCTCTGAACATCTTGCATTTCATCCTTTTAGTTCCTAGATGTAAGATTACATATCTTTCTTGATTTTTTATTCATTTTTCATGCTTTAATTTATGGTTTTTGTTCTTGATCAAATTGAATTTGGGTTCCAATTTTCAGATGATTTTTTGATGAAATAATGCTTGGGGTTGTTGGGATAGGTTAGATAGGACCTAGATTAACAAGAATCAAGCCTTGAATCAAAATATTTAATTTTTTTTTGGTGGAACTAGGGTTAGGTTCGGTTTTGATTAATTTTTTGGAAAAATTGAGTTGTTTTTGGTGAAGGAATTGTACATTTATGTTCCTGAAATTGAGATTTTTCCAATTTGGGTGATTGGTAACGTTGGGTATTAATCGAATTGTAATACCCCGGATAATTTTTATAATTATTTTGGGATAATTATATTTGGAGTAATTATTTTGAATAATTATTGGTGGATAATTAGTTTTGGGAATAATTATTTTTGGATAATTATTTGTGGAATAATTATTTTTGGA
>CAODLS014106812.1:0-20922 GCA_948243855.1 Flueggea neowawraea | reverse complement strand
TATAAAAAGGAATACAGTGGCATGTGCATATGCATGACATAGTTAATCTATTGTTCATTATATGTCTGTGTTTGGAATATGCATATGTATGACACATTTAATCTATTATTTGATATATGCTTTTGGTTACTTGAGTTTGATCTACGATGGTTTATACTCATTAAGTTGCGACTCATATAAAGCGCAAACATTTTTCAGGTTGCCATTGCTAATAGCATTTTTGTTTGTTTTGAGCCTGGAGTTTGTTGATAGCAGCATGAGTCACAGGTTCGCCAGCTGATGCTTTAGACTCCCTCATCCTCAGCATTTTCATATGTATAGTTAGTTGAGTCTTTTTGACTTATGCTTATAAAGTTTTGAAACTGGGTTGTATATATTTGACTTATACTAAGGTATATGTTTATGTTTACATGGGAAAAGTATATTATCTTGCTAGATTTTCATAATAGTATATGTTTATATGTGATTGTATAAATGAAATTTTAAATGAAAATAAGGTATAGGGTGTTACAGTGATGACCAATGTACGTAAGCCTAAATTTCACGTACGTAAGTGCTTCACGTATGTGAGATAAAAACTGAAGTACGTGAGTTAGGTCGTGATCAAAAGTAACGACCGTGACCAAAAACAAAAGCAACTTGGTGGATTGAAAAGGAGATACTCACGTACGTGAAATAGATTAGTCACGTACGTAAGATGCAAGACACGTACGTGAGAACTGAACTGAAGTAAATAGGGAAAATTGAAGTCTTGAATCATTTGAAGACATGAAGTCACACGTATCTGATACATGAAATTTCACATACGTAATACATACAAGACAAGATGAAGATTTGATCTTATAGTATATTTGTTTGAATATCACGTGGATCGAGACAAACAGTATAAGCAACGATCATGTGTTGATCGATCACATGCGTAAGATGTAAACTTCACGTACGTTAGATGATGCTCAAGTATGTGAGACTTAAGTTCAAGTACGTAAGGTGCTTTAGATGAAAAATAGATGGAACTGGATGGTTCAGAGGTTAAGGTCATGTACTGTAGAAATTTCTCACGTACATGAATTAGGGATTTTGCTATGATCAACCTACGTGAAGCAAAATGTCATGTACATGTGCTGGAGATAGTTTAAGTCACATACGCAATAATTGTGTCACGTACGTGAAAATAATCTGATAGTGCATTAAATGTGGCCCATTTTGGACCACAACGGCTACAATCCTTCTCAGAATGGTCTGATATTAAGATAGAGGTATAAATACATGCTTGGAAGGCCAGAAACAAATACTACAACACCTGAGCATTAATTTCTAACAACAACCAAGCATCAAAGCCTTGATTTTCTCTCTCTTATTGATACAAGTCTATTATTCTTAATTGTTGTCATTATTGCTTCTATCACTAGTTCATTTATTATCGGTGAGTGTTTGTTAAACACATTTTTAAGAGTGATTGTTAGTGGGATCAAAGGGTAGATCCTTAGGTTGGTTTTTATTCTTGAACCGAGATCAACAACATTATAAGAGTTCTCACTTTGCTGAAAAGTGAATTTGTAATCTTATGAAAATTAATAGTGGAAATCGTAAGTGGTGATACTTAGGTAGTGGACGTAGGCATCGAGTTAGTCTAAACACTATAAGTTCTTGGTGTTCTTTTATTACTTGCAATTATTTTGAAAGAAAATTCAAAGCTACTTATACCACACTATTCAACCCCCTTCTAGTGTGGTTATTGACTCTACACTCTAGAGAAGAGTGAAGAAAGGAAAGCAAAGAAAGTAGAGCCAAAACAAGTACTCCGTGAGTACAAGCCAAAACAACTAAATGTTGATTGTGAATTAGAAGATTTAAGAGCAAGTGTAAATGTGATGTCATATGAACTATTTAAGAAATTGAATTTGGGAGAACCTCCACCAACTAGGGTGTCAGTGCAATTAGCTGATAAATCTGTTGTACATTCTAGGTGCATTTTAGAGAACATTCTAGTTAGGGTTGATGACTTGATTTTTCCCGTTGATTTTATAGTTCTTGGCATGAAATCTAGTGTTGAAACACCTTTGATTCTAGGTCGACCATTTTTAGCTACTGCTAGGTCTATAATTGATGTTCATGGTAAGATTTTAACTCTTAGGGTCGAAGGTAAACATGTAGAAATCAAGAACTAAAAAATTCAACACCCTGCTAACCATCAACTAAAAAATTTAACACCCTGCTAACCATGAATCACGTGCATCATTCGATGAAGGCCATGTTGCTTCATTTGTTATGGTGCAGGAATTACAGGGAAGCAAGCCAAAGCATGAACCCGCAATTCAAGAAATCGTGGCACAAGCCAAGAAAAGGTTGCAAAGGCTTGAAGGAAAAAGAAGTCAAAAGAAGGAGTTGAACCACCAAGTGCGAAAACAAAACCTTCAACGGCGTGCCGCTTTGTGTGGCATGTCAAGGACAAAGTAACTCAATGTTGCAAGCCGATATGCGAGGCTAGAAGGATTATGCCTCACCTCGCACAAGAACCACCATGACTTCCATGTACCAATGTCAAGCTAATGATGTTAAAGAAGCACTTCTTGGGAGGCAACCCAAGATTTTTATGAATTTCTCGTTTCTTCATTTATTTCTTTTACAATTTTTGTTTAGTGCATCTCGTGTTTTCACCTGTGATTTTCTTTTGTTGAACAATTTTAATAGGTTTGTGTGCCAATCTCAAGTGTTTGTTGGTTTGTATACTTTAATTAGAGAAGTTATTTTTGTATTCAGGAATGTATTTCATGATCATGGATAGGTGAATTCATGGATATACAGTCGATTATTATGGTATGTATTTTTCGGGACATGTTGTGCATGAATCATATATGTTTTCTTTAAAAATTATTAAGAGTTGCAAATTTGAGATGAAAATTGAAGGAAAATTGGTGACAAAAGGAACAAGACACGACCTGAACTAAAATCGTGTCTTTGAGCCCTAAAACGTGTCCTTTACTGTCCCATTTTTGGCGAAAAATCTGGAAAGACACGGATTGAAGCCCAACCCGTGTATTGAGGCACTTGGCCGTGTCTTTCATGTTGCACGGTTTTATTCAACAAATCAACAAGTCTGTGTCTTTCCAACCCAATCCACCATCTCTTTTTATTTTCTTTGGATTTTGGACTGCATTTGAGGTAACAAATTGCTTGCTTAACATGTTTTATATCTTGGGTTATATTTTTTCTTCCCTAATTGTTCCAAATTGCAAAATATTGTGTAGAATTATGCCTTACATTATTGGAAGGTTGGGTTGGAATTTGATGCTTTTGAATGATGAATTGGAATGTGGATTTGTTCTTATTATGTTTAGGACATGTAATTGACAATGAATCCATTATTGGTTTTTTTGGGTGAATTTGTTTGATGATTTTGTGCTTAAAATGAATGCCCACCAAGTGTTTGATAAAATGCTTGAATGGATTTTGGTGGATACTTGATGAATCATTTGTGATGTTCAATGTGAATTATGGGGAGTGTTAATGTGTAAAAGACATGTAGATGTTTCAAATAGGATTAAAATAATTACATTGGGTACTTTGTGCATCAATTTTACATCGAATTTTGATTGAAAATGAATGCCCACCACATGTTTGATGAAATGCTTGAACGGAAAAAAAAAACTCTTAGACATTTTCACTCCATTAGTTCTTCGTTTTGTTATGATCAATTGACATCACATCTTATTTGGTTTTGTGTGGATGATGACTTGCTCATTTAGCTATGTATGTTGGGAGTTAGCATTTCGTATTCTTTCGTTTATAAAATTCTAATTCTACTTTCTTCTATGAAAAATGAGCAGGATGACGAGCATTACACTTGTGGATACTTATTGCTTTATTTTGTCCTTTGTTGACATTAGATTCACATGTGAAGTTATCTATATATTGTAATGTTTCATTCATGTCCTTAATGTCTTCCTTGTCTATCCTATTTTGCAAGGCTTCTTCCGAATTTAGACAAAATCCACACAATTTTGAGGCCATCTCTGCAGACCTATTTTTAGGGAAGTTCCAAAATTCTTTCTTTTTCCTCTACCCATTATCGCTTAATTTTGTGCTTTATTGTGAACATTAAGGACAATGTCCAATCTTAAGTGTGGGGTAGGGGATGACAAATTCTTTACTAAAATCTTATTATTGTGATTGTGGGTATGCATTTTGTGTGATTAATTCAATGAATTGAATATTTGAGAATTTTGAATATGTCTTTGTTACTTGGAGACTTTGCATTGACTGTTTTGGATTAGCATTAGTTTCGAGCTTAAAATCAAAATTTTCGCTTTGACTTTTTCTTTCCATTCAAATCATTGATTTCCTTAAACAAGGGCATGTAGGTTTTTGAAACAAAAAAGGAATAAATGAAGGGTTGCTCGTAACCTACTTGAACCTAAACTAGGACAAGTACATGAGGTTCTTAATCTACTCCGTTGTCTTTTGACATGAGTATTCAAAGCACTGCTATAAAAGGGGTTTTCTGAGTAATCGAGGACACTCATCACAAATGAGCGATTGCGCATGAAAAATGAGGGCTTCCTTTATAGTGGAAACTTGAATAAGTGCAAAAGCACACAATTTGAACCATTAATTTATTGACTGTGTTTGTAGCAAGTAAGTTATTGAGTTGGTTGAATTTATTACAATGTTTTAAGTGAAGAAGAGGTTTGAACCGTATGTGCCTAAATTGTTCAATGCTTTGCTTTGCAATTAATTAAATGGATGAGCTGAATGGACGACCATTTCAAATCGACTATTTTGATTATTTGAGCTCTTACTTGTGCTAATTTGGGTGTCAATTGGGTTAATTAGTACCTCATGCATATTTGGAATTCTAAGCTGTTCAGTTTATTCTTGTTATCTGGTAGGAGGGAAACAAGGCGGTTGATGCTCTTGCTAACTATGGAGCACGACATGATGGTTTCTAGTGGTGGCCTAGTTTTCCCGATTTTTGTAACAATTTTGTCTATGGTGATTTATCTTCCAGGGAATGCTACCTCTTAATTTGTGTAGCTCTATTCTCCTTATAAACATCTTGTATTGATTTTCTTTTGTATTAATAATACTTAGGAGCTCGGAAAGATGATGTAGGTGCTATTGAGGTGTCAACCTAATTGGAATGCCATTGTGCACCACTGATTCCTTACCCTCCATTTTTTATTAAAAAAATTGTTTAGCCTATTTGGGCTTAC
Organism: Flueggea neowawraea; assembly: GCA_948243855.1. Taxonomy (NCBI): domain Eukaryota; kingdom Viridiplantae; phylum Streptophyta; class Magnoliopsida; order Malpighiales; family Phyllanthaceae; genus Flueggea; species Flueggea neowawraea. Next base: position 15,709 of record CAODLS014106812.1, on the reverse strand, counting down.
TCTTTTGTGATGACATCTTTTTTATTGAATGAATACTCTTCTTTTTGGGGGAAAATACATTAACCAACATTTTATTGGTAGAACAATATATTAAAAAAAATAAATAGTAAAACATAAAGGTTTAGCAGTTTTTAAACCCAACTAATTTCCATAATGCTCTCATCCAAAGCATATGATGTAATCAAAGTGGTTACAAAATCCGGTTCAATAATTCATATTCATTATTCATTGACATCCACTTACATTTTTTTCTCTCTTTTACTCTTTTTAAGAGGAAGGAAAAAAAAAAACAGAACACTTGATAATAACAGAAAATTATACCTAAATTATTTACAAAACTCAACGCTATAACTTTTACCAAACAAAAGGGTTTTGCTTCTTGTTCACTCACCAGATGCAGCTCTTTCCACACAATCATAATAACATATATAATAATTGCTTAAATTCTCAGAACTATGTTTTCACTTATGCTTACTAGGAAGTTAGAAAATAAAAACAATTACAACTTAATTTTATTTCTTGCGTTAATTTAATTTCAAAATTTAAAATTAAAAAGACAAAGATTAAAATATAAGAGTTTCTCAATAATTAATTACAAAACTCATGCCAACAATAGCTATATAAAATACAAAAGTTATGAAAAACACTAAAAAAAATTACGGTCCATTATCAACAGATTATATATAATCACATCAAAATTTTCACTTGCAATGACTAAAAATTATTGAAGAAAATAAAGCATGGCAGCAACAACACTAGTCATCACAATCATGACAACTGAACTTCTCACATTAACGGTCGCCGACGAAGCTTCAGTTTGATGTGGCGGCTTTCTATAATAATATGGAAAATAAGGCAAGATAGAGTCCGGAGGAGGCTGACCGTACAAATAGTTATTACCATAAGGTGGTGGAGGGTAGTATGGCAGATTCCCGGTTGGACTAGGATTTGATGTTGAACCTGCTGGTGGAGGGTATGATCCTGATTGAGACGCCGGAGGCGACGGAGTTGTGGTGGCCGGAGTGCCGGAGTCTGTCGGCGGAGGGTAACATGGATAAGGGCAAGTGCCATCAGAAATGATCATGTGAGGGAGGTTGAACATAATTATTGAAATCATCAAAGTGAAGCTTGATAGAGTCAATTTAGTAGCCATTTTGTTGTGACCTGTGAGAAGTTAGAGGAAGAAATAGAAGGGAAATAAGTGATGAGAGTGAGAGTTTTGTGAGGAGAGAGAGAGAGAGAGAAGAAGAAGAAGAAGAAGAAGAAGAAGAATGCAAAGTGAGTGTGAATAAAAGTGGGTGTGTGATGTTATGGATATGTTGGATAGTGGAGCTTATTAGTGAGTGTTATTTTGTCATGACTCTCTTTTAAATGTATGAAGAAAGAAAGACAGGATAAAAATGAATAAAGGGGTTGAAAAGAAAGTTATAGCAACCTGTTAACATCTTGTTTGATACTGGGTTGTATTCAAGATGATATCATGCAGGATTTAGCTACATGACATTTTAAGCTATCTAAATCCGTGAAAAAATGTTATTTAAATGTTTTATAATTATTTAAACACTAATAATTAAAAATAAATAAAATACTTTTTTTTCATAATACTTCTGGTATCTTTTGACAAACTCTTATAACTAGTAATATTTAGCACTAAACGATTGAGGGTTTTTTATTTTAATTAAAATCATAGATTCAATGTTTTGTTGCTGAATAACATCCTTAACTAACGAAAGATCAATGAAATTAGGAGAAAATATGTTTATAGGTTTGCCCCAATATTTGGTTAACAGAAATATAAAACCATACAAAAAACTTCTACTATCTTTAATTGAGTGTTTAATTTTTAGTGGAAACTAACATTAAAAAAAAAAAAAAAGAAAAAACCTCTTATCTATAATTATATGCGGACGCCGTGAGATTTTTATAACATATATCTTAAGATGGCTAAGCTATATGGAACTCATATGTGCAAAGAATGTTCCATTTCATTGAACATTAGCGGCGGAGCCAGTAATTGACGGACATGGGTCGGTGTTAAAATGGATTAAAATGAAAAGTTTTTATAATAAAAAATATGCCGACATTAGGGTATAATAAAATTACATTAAAGACAACTAAAAATATAAAAACGAGTACAACTCAAGTGCCACTTGTATTTGTAGTGTGAAATTATTGATTCCTATGATTAACCATATTTTGAACAATTCAAAATGAATTTGTTGTTAATAGTTGCAAATATTTCTAGGAATTTTGAAAAATATGCCTCCATTCTATTTTTATACACAACAACTGACCAAATTGAACATAAATAAATATTTGAGTCCCAATTAAAATACACAAAAAATCAGTCAATTGAGTAATGAGAAATTCATAGTAATTCAACAATCAACACTCAAAAATCACAATTAATTCAATCTGAAAACCTTATAATTACCAGATCACAAGTCTCAACAATTCTCAACTAATTCAATCTAAAAATCTAACAATTGCGAAACCTAATTAATTGAAATAGGAGGGAAAAAGATCTGAAAAGAGCAATGACTAACCGATGTACGAAGGACGGCGGACAGATGGAGACAGACAACATGTCGGAATGGTGGCAGGCTGGCGACAACGTCTGGAAGGGGATTATTCTCTTGAGCAGTGTTGGTGGCTGTTGTGCAACGTTTTCTAAATTGGAAGAATAAAGGGGACTGGTTTCGAAAGTCCCATTTTTGCCCTTTCATTTTTTCAATTTTATCTTCTCTAGGATATTTTAATTAATTTTTTAAACTAGGGCGAAACGACGACGTTTTTCCTGGTTTAAAAATAGAAAGAAGCACAGGGGTTGCAAAGCCCTATGCAGCAATTGCAAAAATGGACGAAGCAAAAGGGAGGGGAAGATGAGGGTAAGTGTAAGCTTCCGACCCCACCTCCCTCCTCAACTGTTTGAAATTTTGGATAAGATTTATAAGAAATATATTATGAATAAATAAATCAAATTCAAAATAAATAAAATTAGACAAAAGAAAAGTTGGTTTGGTTCGGACAAGTTTGGCCCAATTCAGTTTGGTTTTATTGGTCAAATCAGTCCTGGGTAAAGGAGTGCAAAAACGACAATGTTTTAGTAGGCATTCAACTGAATAACAATTGAGGAGAAGGATTTTTTTTAATAAAAGGGATTCCTAACAAAGTACTATTGCACCATTATATGGACAACATGAAAAATCCTTCTAAGTTTTGATGATTTGCAAAACAACTGAAAAATTAAGCAACATATGTTATAGTTAAGCAACACACATTATTGGGTGCATATTCCCACTGGCTCCAAGGCAAAATGGCATCAATGCACATATATGGTATTAACGCACGGATATGCTAGCTTGATTTTTCTAGGGAACGCACTAAGGCTCGTTAATGATGAAGAGCGCATGTTGATGGTATCTCTGTTTATTCCGGAATGTATTCAAGTGGAATATGGAAGTGCAAATGACTCAAGAACGCACATAGTTGAGTTATTGAATATCATTAGAGCGCGTTAATAATGATGAAGGTGCGCTATCGAAGATCTCTCCAAACATGCATCGGAACTATAAGATGGTTATCAAGCTAATGGTTGAAGAACGTTTGTTGTTGAGTAAAGGTGTCGTATTTAAATACGTTCAACAACACACGTTGGCAAGCAAGAACGCGTAATCGTTGTACTTATCAGAAAATGACAAATATGATACGCTCCTTAGAAATTTAAAGATTTGAATATTCCTTTCGTACAAGATTGTGTCAGAATCAAGAATATAGCTTTCAAGTCGATAACGCACGTTAATGTTGCAACAAGGCACGTTGACAAAGCTATCAAGGACTGTTGATGATCTTCAAAGCATGCTGATAAAAGGTGTATGTTCTACTAGAAGATATGAAATGTCACTAAAGCGCGTTGATGAGTTCAACACACCTTGATCATCTTTTAGGTATTTGAAAAACGTGCGTTAAGGTCTATAACGTACGCTAATTCCTATGACGTCAGTTAAATTTAGAATGTTGTACATATCTCCCAACGGCTATTTCAGGGATACAACGGCTATCTCTCAGAGACTATCTATAAATAGAGTTGTCCAAGATAGAAGATACAAGAGAGACTTTTCAATAGCGTGCCCAAACTTTGCTAGTTTGGTTCTTGACTTTCTCTCTCCTTGAGCTTTCTTGCATTCTTATGCCAACTGAACTTTGATTTGCTTTTCTGTCATTGATTTGGTGTGAGATATTGTTGTTAACATTGTGAATCCACTTGTAATCAATCTTTGGTGTTTAATCATGAGAGTAAGATAGGTTTGCTTATTAAAGCCTTGAAAAACAAGAGTGGTTTCTAGTGATCCTTAGAAACTAGGATTGGTTTTCTTATTTTGGCCTGAAAACAAGTGTGTAAGAAGGTTTCTTGTGTTCCTACAAAACAAGGACTTGTAACGGTTTACCTCCATCCTCAAGTGAGGAAGACTTAGTGGATTCAAACTCTCTAGTGAGCTCGAGCAGTGGACGTAGGTCAAGAGGACCGAACCACTATAAATCGAGGACTTCTCTCTTCTATCCCTTCTTCTCTTTACTGTTATTATATTCATTTACTGTGGTTGTGTATTGGATTTAATTTCAATTTTGATATTTCATATATTGTGCAAAAGTTTTTAAAAAGTTTTCAAATTTATTTCTTAAATCCAATTTACCCCCCTCTTGGATTGTCATTTAAGGATTTCAAGTACCAACAATGTATAAGGGAAGTCTGCTTATTATTGACGCATTAACTAAAGCCACGACTTATGAGTTAAGTTGGTATTGAAGGGTGATCCTTGAAGATCAAGTAAACCGTAAAACAAATAAGATGACTATAGAAAGAACCAATGAGTTGATGAGTTTTCTTTTTTTTATGCATTTGAAATTCAATGTTTCTAGCAGTTGGCTCATCTCCTAAGGGCTAGCTATCTACAATGGTTAATTTGTAAGGTTTAAAAAATAGAAATATATTTTTTATTACTTCAAATTTCAATGGAAAACAAAAAAATATATATACATTAGTGGATAAATAATACAACTAGGGATTGCTTGGTTAGTGCTCGATAGAAAGGGAAAGTCATGCTTCACTGATAATTAGGACATTCCCTCACTTGGTTGATAAAGACTTTACAACAAATTTTTGGAATGTCCACTCTCAACTTCCCTTTGAATTTTGGAAAAAGAACCAACGCTTTGCCCAAGAAGTCTAAAGTCTATATAGTATGATGGAGTCTCTTTGAGCATAGTTAGAGGCTCAGACAACATTTATGGAGCTTGTTAGGAAAATAGGCGGTAGAATAACGCAAAAATAACTTAGAGATAACAATCACAAAAAAAAACACAAATATTTACGTGGCTCTGTTAATCGACCTACGTCCATAGGCACAGAGAGAGCAAACGATTCTTTATTCTCTTAGAAAACAGTCAAAAGGCTTACAAGACATTCCCTAGTCTTAACAAGGCATACAAAACCTTACAAAAACCATCAAAGGCTTGGCCAAAGGCTCCCAAGATATTACCAAGCCATCTATTTATATGTTTACAATGAATACAAGCCAAACTAGGGCAATCCAAACCCTAACACACGTCTAAAACCTGCCAGAATAGAAAACACGGACACGCAAAAGATTACACAACCATGGTGATAAGACACGGTCTTGACTCCTTGTTTGTGTGTCGACCAATCTGGAGCACGCCATTACACGGACAACACGCTTGAGACACAACCGTGTCTCAGGTCGTGTACTATTCGTCAAGCATCATATCTAGCCGATTTTGTCACTTCTCTTCACCCAATTCGTCCCATTCCTTGCTTGCTTCATCAAACATCCAGTAGCTTCATCTTGGATCAATAAAATCTCAATGCAAATTCAACAGAGCGTTATTTGGTCGCTCGTCCAGTAGTAGAGGTTAGTTCCTTTGCTGGAGTATCTGATTAGTTTTTGGACCATCTAGGCAATGAGATCGGGCGCACATAAGAGGAAATTTACATATTTGGGATATTTTTTTGACTATTTCAGATATATATTGTATCAGTCTGACTTTTCTCACTAGTGGTGAGTGCTACTCACTTATCTCGGGGTCCAGAACCGCGAGAACTCCATTTTTCTCACTACATGCACCCCGCCAGGAAAAATACATCTTAGCTACAAACTACACATATACATGAGTGAGTTTTTTTGTACTAAAAAAATAAAAGACAGGATATTCCCAAACAAGTATAATACACCCAAAAGTTGAATGATATTCCCTAATGGGCATAATGCGCCCAAAAACGCATGATACGCCTAAACGGGCATGACAACCCAAATGGACTTGAGATGCTTGAAAGGGATGAGATTTCATAATAGTTGCAAGGGCAGGTCTAGTAATTGCAACAAAGGGGGTAAATACAAAACTCTAACTTTATGTCCAACAATGAAGAAGGCAAAGTGTCCTTTGAATCAACTAGGCACAGTAATATGTGTAACTCAACCACAATCAAGGCAATATCCTTAAAACGAGGACATGTGGCTTTTGCAAATTAGGAGGCACCAAAAAGTGTAGACACCAAAACATCATGGTCATCTATTCGCACACACATCTTATGCATACATGTCATGCTCCATATTTCACTCAGCAAAACATCATGGTCATTTATTACGCCTTTAAACTCCTGCACATCACATGACCATGATGTCACCAGACATATGATGAATACATATAAGGAAATTAAGCGGCCTAATACATGTGAACCCCCCTGAACTTGTAGTGATTATGCACTTTCCCCCCTGAATTTCAAGAATGAACTTGCAAAAACGACATTATGTTACCCCTTAAATCTTGAAAACGTGACCGTTTAACATCAATGCCCAGCATTTGTCACCCACGCGCTAGCATGGAATAACTGGCGTGTCACGTCTGAAATAACAAGTCAACATGGATCAATAAACTCTAAATTTGACATTAAACCCACCCAACCAAAACCCACCCATTGAACCATAAACAGTCACCCAACCAAAAGCCATCAATTGAACCATTAAACCAACCCAACCAAAACCAAACCTTCTTCATCTTCAACTCATAAATCCTTACTCATCTTATTCTCTCTCTCTCTCTCCCACTTCTCCCCCGATATACCTCTCAATATCGTTCTCAATTCGCTGCTCCCTCTCAATCCATCGCTCTCTCCCTCTGAAAAACCCATCGGTCTTGTCGTTTGGCTAGTAGAGGTGGAATTAAGAGAATCGGTCACTGGGTTTGTTGCCACAACTGGATCTTTGATTTTGTCTGTTTTTTTTTTTAAGATTTTCTTGTAGAATCTGATTTATGATGATGTGTTGAAGATTTTCTTGAGGACAAAATAGAGAGAAGAAAGTTTGAGAAAGAGGAAGAAAAGGACAGTTTCCTGGCAATCCGTTTTTCGTGACCGTCAGTAATGGCTATGGACGACAAGAAACCAAGAGCTCCATTCTTTGCATATTCACAAACCAGTTCGATGGTTAGGTTTTGTTTGTTTTAGATTGTAGATCTAATAGCTAAGGTTTGTTTATGTTGTCAACCCGTGAAGCTTTAATTTTGCTTCTTCTTCTTTTTTTGGTCTATGAAGCTTTGATTTCTTCTGGGTTTGTTGCCATAACTGGAGTTTTGATTTTTTTTCTGGGTTTGTTGTCGAAGATGGTTTTCATAGTTGTTTATGTTCCAATTTCAATATTGTTTATTTTTTGTTCCAAGACTTGCACCAAAAAAAATATAAGTTATTGAATTGACAAGCTTAATCATGTTATTAAATTACTAAATTGATGTCCTGGGCAAAAAAAAAACAATTATGGAAGTGATTGGTTGTGGTGGTTCGTAAGCATGGATGGAGGAGAGAGAGGTGGAGGATGAGAGAGAGGTGGCGTATGAGAGAGAAGAGGTGGTGGCCAGATGGATATGGCTTTGGCCAATTAGATTTGGTTTGGTTTGAATGTGATTTTGGTTTGGCTTGAACAAGAGAGAGGGGTTTGGGGAAAAAAAAGAGTTAAATGTGTGATATGGCCAGGATGATATGGCAAAAAAGTTGGTTCCATGTCAGCAAAATTGAACTTTGCATGCGCTTTCCAATGCGTTAATCTATGTGCTCAGCCACATGGACACCCAGTCATCACATTCGGTGTTAAACGGTCATGTTTTCAAGGTTTAAGAGGCAACATAATGTCTTTTTTTCAAGTTGAAGAGGATCCGTAAGCATCTCGAAGTTCAGGGAAAAATTGCATAATCCTACAAGTTCAGGGGTCCACATATATTAGGCAAAAGTAAGCCAACCTGCGCAATGGGTTACATCCTAAACCCAGGGGGCAAAAGATGAGGTACAATAAGACGAACAAGGGAAAGAGAGAATTTGTTTTGCTTAGTTGGCCTCCATAAAGAGATGGTTTCGGCTGAGACATATCTCAGCTGAGGGTTACTTCTGTGGGTTAGGCCCAAACACCCATATCTCAGCTCGCTATAAGCAGCCATAACTTCTCAGAAAGTCCACTTTCATACTTTCCTTTATCAAATAAGGAAGTAATTTCCTGAAGGAAGAATAGAGAAGTATGACTTCCCTAATTGATCTGACAACCACTTTACTAAAATGTTCTTTTTTTATCAATATCTTTGTTCACTACACTATAATTTTATTGTGTATTATATCATACATAATTTTTTACAATGAAATCATATAGATTATTTTTGGATGTGTAGACAAGTGCAGTCCAAAAAGTAGGAGCATAAGCGCAGAAAAAAAATAATCATGACAAGACTACTTGTCTACACATCCAAAACATAGTTGCTTACACCCCAAAAATAAACTAACAACAACTAAATATTAATCTAGTTACAGAAACTAGAAAATACAACAATTACATCAACTAGAGACAAACTCAGTTTCATCTGTGTTGGGCACAGCTGGTCACAGATGTACACAGACAAAATTCAGTTGCATGGAAGTCGTGGCTTCAACACTCCTCATTTACTTCAATGTTGCTGACTCCAATTCTGCTCCTCAAATCTTCAAACCTGCCTTTTGAAAGAGTTTTTTTTGAATATGTCTACAAGTTGATCTTGCGACCTGTAGAAAATCAGCTTCACTTACTTGGTTTGTTGAGCTTTTCTCACAAAATGATACTTAATCTTGAAATGCTTGGTCTTCCCATGAAAAACAGGATTTTTGGCAATAGTAGACTAATTGTCACAATTAATCATTATTGCTTCAACCTGCTTTAACTTCAAATCAATAAGCAATTTTCTTAACCAAATTGCATGATTCACGGCTGCATTTGCTGCAATGTACTCTACTTCTGCTGTCGACTGAGCTACAATGGTTTGCTTCTTTGAATTCCACATGAAAATAGTTAAACCAAGTGAAAAACAGAACCTTGTCGTGCTTTTCATGTCTTCACTTGATCCTCCCAAATCACTATCAGCAAAACCAGTCAGCTTCAGCTCATTTGATCTTAAATACCACACACCATAGTCATTTGTTCCTTTACATATCTCAATACTCTATTTGCTGCCTTAAAGTGTTTCTCACTTGGAAAACTCATGAATCTTAAGAGCATGCTTGTAGCAAACATCAAATCTGGTCTGGTGGCAATGAGATACAACAAACAACCAATCAAACTTCAGTAAACGTGCTAATTTGCTTTATGTGCTTCATCCTTTTTTGAGAGCTTTTCTTCCTGAGCTAAGAGAGTATTATCAGACTTGCATTTCTCCATACAAAACCTCTTCAACAACACTTGAGCAAACTTCTTTTGACATATGAAAATACCTTTCTCTGATTATTTAATCTCTATCCCCATAAAGTAGCTCATCTCACCAAGATCAATCATTTCAAACTCATTCATCATTTTGCTCTTGAGTTTGTTCACCAAAATAGGACTGTTGCCAGTGATGAGCATGCCATCTACATATAGTGAAACAATGAGGATTTCATCTTCATTTGAACATATAGAGTTGGTTCACTCACACTTCTTTAAAAGCCAAAATCAAGCATATAAGTATCAATTATGTTGTACTAGGCTCTGGGTGTATGTTTTAAGCCATACAAAGCTTTTTTCAAAAGATAAACTTTGTCTTCACATCTCGGCTTCCCAAATCCTTCTGGTTGTTCAACATAAATTTCATCTTCCAATATTCCATTAAGGAAAGCTGATTTCACATACAGCTGATAAATCTTCCACCCCTTTTGAGTAGCTAATGTCAACAACAGTCCGATTGTGTCCATTCTCGCCACAGGTGCAAACGTATCCGAGAAATCAATCCCATATTGCTGCTTATAGCCCTTCACAACCAATTTGGCCTTTACTTTATTCACAGAACCATATACATTTAGCTTGATTCTGTAAACCCATTTTAATCCAATCATTTTCTTGTGATTTGGTCTATCAATAAGAGGCAAAGTTTCATTCTTCTCAATCATGTTGATCTCTTCATGCATAGCATGTCTCCAATTTTCACTCTTGGCAGCTTTAGAGTATGTTGCAGGCTCTACCATTACAATATTACATCTTGAATATACATCAGCTAGAGATATTGTTCCCCTCACAGGTGTGTGATCAAATGAATCATGTTCTAGCATATATTCTTGATCTTGATCACCATCTTCTTCATTGTCAACGTCAGAAAAATCAGAATTTTCAACTTCATCAACATCTGAATTTTTTGAACCTGTAGAGGACTCCAAGTTTCCTTTCAATTTTGGATCAGAAACAGCAATAGAACTTTTCCAGCCCCACAAAAGATTTTCATCAAACTTTACATCTTTGTTGACAATCACTTTCTCTTTATTCACATCATACACTCAGTAACCTTTCACCAATGTTCCATATCCAAGAAAAATTCCCACAATAGCTTTTTCATCAAGCTAGCTTCTTTTTGCATCAGGTATATATGCATATAACAAACACTCCCAAAATTTTCAAGTGTTTGATCGCTGGTTTGATATTGAACCAGGCCTTAAATGGTGTCTTTTCCTTCACAGCTCTCGTTGGAAGTCTATTCAACAAATAAACTGAGGTGTTTACTGCCTCAACCCAAAATTTCTTTGGTAATTTCTTCTCGAAGTGCAGACATCTAGCCATATCCATGACTGTTATGTTCTTCCTTTCACTTACACCATTTTGTTGTGGTGTGTAAGGAACTGTGAGCTGATGTTCAATTCCAGCATCTTCACAAAATTGGATGAATTTATTTGAGGTATATTCAGTCACATTATCAAACCTGATCACCTTTAAGCTACATTCACTTCGGTTTTCCACCAGACTTCAAGTGTTCAACGTGTCTGCAACGTCTGACTTATGCTTTAGGAAATACACCCAACATCATCAATAAACAACACGAAATACATGCTGACAGTCAATGAGGGAGTCTTCATTGGTCCACATACATCCGTATGAACCAATTAAAGCTTCTCTGATGCTCTCCAGGAATGATTTTTGGGAAATGGTAATCTGCTTTGTTTTCCCATTTCACAAGCTTCACACACTCTAGTTTCAGCTTCAATTTTCAGCATATCAGTCACCATTTCACTTTGCTGAAAATACTTCGGTGTTATATGATTATAATGACCCAATATCTTGTGCCACGATGCATTCTCATCAACAACAGATGGATAAGCAAACAATTCTTTTTCTTTCCAACTCAAAGGAAAGCTCTTTTCTCTCATAACAACACAAAGTACTTCACAACCAGTATTATCATAAATCACACAAGCTTTGTCTTTAAACACAATTGAATAATTATTCTCCAACAAATGAGCAATACTGAGAAAATTTTGATGAATTTCATGCACAAATAACACATCATAAATGATTTTTGTACCTGCCAAAGTGTCAACAACAACTATACCCTTTCCTTTCACATCAATTAACTCTCCATTTCCAATTCTGACTTTGGAGGTGTATGATCTATCAAAGGTCTTGAAACGGTTGGAGTTGGAGGTCATATGGTGTGTACAACCGCTGTCAACCAGCCACGAGTCATTGCAACAAACAATTGTTCTTCTTGCTTGTGTTGGTTCTCTACAACTTGAGCTTGTTGCCCATGATTTTGCTTTGAAGATTTGTTCTTACAAACCCTCTCTACATGCCCAATTTGATTACAAACATGACACTTCACATTCGGTATGTACCAGTAGTACCTTTCTGTTGAGTTCAGTTTTGATGATGAATCCAAAACATCCATGAAAAAAAAATGCAAAATTGCAGACTTGCTGATATTTCTCATTAAGGCACCTTAATGATTCATTAAAGTGCGTTAATGATCAATAAGTCACCTTATTGATTCATTAGAGCGAGTTAATAAATTCAAAATGGCATCTAACCACATAGACGTGTTGATCCAATAAGCAGAAGTGCAGACATTAATCTAAGCACGTTAATAATTCATCAAAGCACGTAGATGAGCATCAACACACACAAATAAGGGGTAACGCATGTTGTTGTATGATCTGAGCATTGTTGCATAGATGGATTAAAGATGCAAACTTTAATGGAATGATCAACGTGCGTAGATGGATAACAATGCACGTTGATGAGCTTCAGATGATGAAAAAGTTAAGAAACTCATCGGGATTTGAATTTGAATATTCCTCATACAAAATGATGTCAGAATTAAAAGAGTGAACTTTGAAGATACAATGCACCTTAATGATTCATTAAGGCACTTTAATGAAGTATGGGAAAAAAAGTATAAAAATGAAAAAGTGCATTAATGAATTGACAAAGTGCGTTAATGATCAACAAAGTGTGTTAATGACAGTCTGGGTGAAGTTGGATATTCTGAAACGAAGAAAAACGTGTTGAAGCAAAGGTGGTTAACATTTATATCCCTTTGTGTTTTGATGATGAAAAAAATTGGGTTTTGATTCTTAATCATTTTTTCACTGATGTTGCAAGATAACTTGAGTAAAAGAATCAACAACTCGAGTAAGAAAGATGCCCAGAAGCTACGGATCAAGTGTTACAACTCGAGTAAGAACATGCATAACTCGAGTTGTTAAAATGTCATAAAACTCTAGTTAAATAAATGATAAATCGAGTTAAATGAAGGATAAATAGAGTTAAAATATGGCTAACTCGAGTTAAATAGTCTGGAGAAAATTTAACTCAAGTAAACACTTTTATAACTCGAGTTACAACTTGGAGGCAAAGCCTGACACAACTAATGACCAAATGTCGATGTTCCAACGGTCAAAAAACATGGATAAATCGAGTAATCATGAAAAATAACTCAAGTTACACATTTTAGAGGTCATATTCTACAAAGGATAACTCGAGTAAGAGAAAAAGATAACTCGAGTTAAATGCTATATCAGAGCATTAAATGAAGGACTGCTCTATCTCACAACAGCTACATTCAATCCTCCAACGGCTATTTCGACTTGAAAATCTATAAATAGCCTCAAGACATATCAGAGAAGGAGTTGTTCATCACTTGCAAACATCTTACAACAACATCAAGATTTCTCTTGCTCATATTTGCAAATCATCCACACACCTCTCAAGAATGTCTTTCATTTTCAAATTTATTATTTCTTGAGAGTTTTTATTATTGAATTCATTCTTCCTTATTGAGAATATCTTTGTATTTGAGAGAGGAATAGTTTTCTTATTTGTTTAGAAAACAAGGGTTGTATTGGTAGATGTTTAATCTTGCATCCATTGAAGCAAGAGGTTGTAAAGGTCTAATCTTGCACTCATTGAAGCAAGAGTTTGTAGAGGTTTAATCTTGCACCCTTTGAAGTAAGAGATATAGTGGATTCAAAATCTCAAGGGGAAGCTTAAAAAGTAGACATAGGCTAAAAGGGCCGAATCACGATAAATATTGGCTTTGATTTCTCTATCCCTTCTCTCTTTATATTTATTGTTCGCGAATTGAATAAATTGTTCTTACTTTGCTTTTGCTTATTTTGAATATTTTGATAATTACAAAAACATTTTTAAACAAGTTTTAAAAGTCAAAAATCCAATTCACTCCCCCTCTTGGAATGCCATTTTAGGCCAACACAACGCATGTAGATGATTATCAATGCACCTAGCGTGGATTACAAAACATGTTGATGACGATGACGTCAATTAAAATTAGTATTCTCTCTCTCTCACAACGCCTACTTTGAGGTTTTCAACGACTATTTTCTTAAGAGTAACTATAAATAGACGTCCTACATCAGAAGATAAGTAAGAGAGACCTTTCTTAAACTTGATATTCACTTTCTCTCTTATTTTTACCTTTCTAACCCATTTAAGCTATTTACTTGCAATCTTATTTCTGGGTTTGTGTGAGCTTGACATTGATATATCTAGGTTAATTCTATAACAAACAAGGTTGTTTTCTTGGAATAGATAGGTTTCTTTGTTCTGCCTTGGAAAAACAAGAGTGGTTGCTAATGAGCCTTAGAAAACTAGTGGGTAACGGTTTTTTAGTTAAGCCCGCAAAAACTAGGGATTCAGTTTTATTGTTGAGCCAGCAAAAATAAGGTATAACAGTTTGATTGTTGATCCTGTAAAAATAAATGGTGTAAACGGTTCCCCTCCACCCGGAAGTGAGGAGTTAGTAGATTGAAATTCTCTAGTAGATCTAGAGGAGTAGACGTAGGTCAAAAGGATCGAACCACTATAAATATTGGGCTTTAATTTCTCTATCCCTTTCACTCTTTATTTGATTTACATTTGCATTTGATTTATTGTTGAGTGTATGGATTGGATCTTTAGAGCTTCTGCATTCAACTTTGATATTGATTTCAAAAGAACTTTGTTATTTGTTTTTATTTGCAAAAGATTTTCAACAAAGTTTTTAACTTGCTAAAAATCCAATTCAACCCCTCCCACTTCTCTTGCATTGGCATTACACATTGGGAGCTATTTTTAACTTTCAAAGTGTGAAGTTATTTTGCAATGTGATCAAGGAGGATACTTCTTTTTTTCTCCATCCTTGTTGCCCTATCATTCTTGTTTATTTTTGTTCCAGTTCTTCTTTTTGTTTTTGCCTCCACTAGCATGGATTTCTTATTGCTTAGCATGAAACACCCCTTATGTTGTTTCTTCTTGCCTTATAGCTCTTCTTTGCTCTTGAGCTTGTAAAGAATTCACAAGTTCTAGTAATGTGATTTCAGACAGATTTCTTGAGTCTTCAAGAGAAGAGATCTTTGATTCAAAACTCTCTGGAAGAGTGAGAATGATCTTCTCAACAATGCTCTCGTCAGAAAGCTTTTCTCCTAGCAATCTAATTTTGTTCACAATCAACATTACCCTGTCAGAGTACTTTTTAATGGTCTCTGATTCTTCCATTCTGAGAACTTCAAAGTCTCTCCTTAGAGTGATTACTTGCATCCTTCTTGTCTTGTCACTTCCTTAGAACTCCTCCTTAAGTTTATCTCATGCTTCCTTTGTTGTCTCACATGTCATTATTCTTGTAAAAATGACATCTGAAACTGTTGAGTGCAAACAAGTAAGGGTTCTAAAGCCTTTTACAGTAATATGATCATGCTCCTTAATCTGCTATAAGGTTGGATTTTCAGGTAGAGGAGGTGACACTCTAGCCATTCCTTCTATCACATCCCATAATCCATATGCCTTGAGAAAAGTCTTGATCTTGACAGACCAAATATGGTAATTTTCTCCATCAAACATAGGAGCTGATGGTTATGTAATTGAGTTTCCATTACTAGAGGTTGCCATCTCTT
>CAODLS014105721.1:0-12330 GCA_948243855.1 Flueggea neowawraea | reverse complement strand
ATCCAACCAGCAACGGAAGACAAAGGTCATGATCGGTTCAATGTTGGTCTTGCGAGCAAACCACGATCGGGTTAGCAACGGGAGTGCTCATCTATTTCGCAGCCTAGATGTCACGCGGATCGGGACCATCGACGAATGAGGAGCAAGTAGAGAAAGGAGAGAGGTGGCATGGTGGAAGAAGAGCTCTCTTCTTCCTTTTCTCTCTCTCTCACACGTTTTAGTGGGATTGGAATGAATAGATGAATCCCTTTCCCTTCTTTCATATATATAAGCCCTTAAATGGGCTTTGGGCCCAATGGGCTTAGCACATGGGCCTTTTGGGCCCATCTCAATTGGGCTGGTCAATTGGTCTTGGTCCATCATTCCGGTTCACACCTTGACCGACCGAGTTTGATTCACCCGTCATGGGCGAACTGCTTTTTCCAACAGTGGCGATTTTCAAATAACTGCGAATGGATAAATAATCCTTAGTTAAAACACGACATTGAACTTTGATGGCCATAAACACACAAGTGAGTCGACAAGGTTGACTTTGTGGGATATTTTCATTTTCTAATTAAATTACTTGATATTCAAATACAATGTCGATTTAAATAGAATCTTATTGATAAAATCTCTCACACATAGATCAAATCAGCATTCTATCTCATGGGGATGAAGAGGAACAAACTTTCTTTCTTGACAATTTAGCGGTATGTTGGTCTAATTACTGGTGTACGTTCAAAAATTGGAGGGATTAAACCATTAATAGTGTAATTATGTGATTCTATAACAAGAGTTTAAAAGTATTTATTAATAGGAGAAAAATGATTAATATTTTAATTTTTATGTCATGGTTAGTGTTTGTAAGAAATTATTTAAATTCATTGAGAAAATGATTCTAAAAGATTAGAGTATATGTAGATGGATTATTAACACGGGTAGAAACTATAATATTAACGTTCTCCAGTGATTAAGGGGGACCAAACTATAATATTAACCTTCTCCAGTAAGGATTATCAAAGATGTTAAGATATTTTGATTTCACACATTCATATTTGACATTAGTAATTAATAAATTAAGTTTTTAACAACTGAAGAAGGTATTCATTCATCGTTAATAGTTCTCATAGATAGTATGAATTCCTTCTTCTTTAATTAGAAGTTTTGAATTTGAATTTCGGATATGAAAGAGTTTTAAAATTCAGTGAAAAGAGTTTCAATGCCCATAAATCCTACCTAGCTCAAATCCAAATTGTTTAAATGCAAAAGATAACAAAAACAAAAATTACTCATTAAAATGTCCAAATTTAATCCATAGGCTTGTAGTTAATTAGTATTGAAATCAACTTTAACACTAAATCGTCGAAAGTTCAATTTATAGTGTAACCAAATAAAATGATTTATTAAAAAAAATGCTTAACCTTAAGTTTCCATTGTCAATAAGATTGACAACTATAAATTTCATGGACGTTGGTTAAAGTCAATGTAGTATATTTGTGCATCAAGAATTTCAAATTGTCAATTAGAGATCCAAATTGATGTTGAAAACAAATTGGAGCATTAGACAACATATTGCCATTTTTTTTATACAAGATGGACGAAAGCATGCAAATATGCCATTATTCATGTTATTATTTGATACGATTTTACTTCACTGCTTGACAAGGGTTCATTAGGGTCGGCAATTTTGTACACAACCACATTGAACGACACGACTCGACATGAAGTTAAACAGATTTTGGTTTCATTTAAACGGATTCAGGTCATAAATAGTTTGACCCGTATATGACAAGAGAAAAATCAAGGTTAAATGGGTTCAATCCGTTTATGACTTGTTTATTCAACCCGTCCAACCCGTTTAACCCGTTTAACTTAATCGTGTTAAACGAGTTAATAGGTGGCACGACCCGTTTATGACCCACGAAATAAAATTTAATAAATTTCTTTGGCAATTGTAATTAAAATTTCTTTCATGAAATATCTAATTTATTATTCTTGTTATATGTATTGATATGTGTGTATTGTATTATACATGTGCAAGAAAAGAAGATATGAAGATAATTAATAATGATAGTTATGTTTATGGAGAATTAAATTTATGAAAAAAGTTTGTTTCATGTTTTATGTTGAGAATTATAACTTTTTGATGGACTTTATAATTTAAGTTGTTTTATATTTGATTTACCTTTATCTAGAATATTATTGTGTTGGTGGATATTATAAATGCATATTTATTGTTTTAGTTGAAGTTATCTATGTCATATATAAAAGCATAATACATTGGTCTTAAAATATTGACATTTATCATCCTAAAATGTTGAAATTTGGCATTGTTATTTAATGATAAGTATCAATATTTAAAATTATTGAACAATTCTTAGATTATCATAAATAGAATAAAATAAATAAAACAAATTCTTGACATCATATAAATTACCAATTTTGGTCAAAATATTAATTACAATAAGTGTAACCGAATTTTTTTATTGTAATTTTCTTTTTTATTACAAATTTATTTTTTAATGAGATTGTAATTGATTTTACGGTCTTAATATGAATATAGAATAATAAAATAGAAAATTTAATAGATTAAAATTTATATCTATATAAATATACTAAAGCAAAGTACATTAATTCAAAATCTTAATTGAAATATCCGAATACAAAATTTAAAAGGATATATATTTTATCCATTTCGATCTAAATTTAAAATGAGTAATCAACATTGTTTAGAAGTCTACTAAGATTTAGAATCTTTCTTTTAAATAAACGTAACTCAAGATTTTGCATTCCAAGTTGTTTTTCGTCAAATTATATTTTAATAATTATAAAATTCAACATTGCTCTTAAAATGCAGGAATATGGAATTAATAAATTCAAAATGACTAAATTCAAATAATAATAATCGATTAGTCATGAAATAATATATTACGCATCGAGCGGATATGTATACTAGTTTTAGTGTTAATCGTGTTTTTGTGTATTATAAATACGTTAAATGTGTTAAATAGGTAAAACGTGTTAAACATGTTAAATGTGTTAAATATGTTAAACGAGTTATCGTATCTTGTAACCCGCTTCATAATTGTGTCGTGTTCATGTTAGGCATAATAGAATTCGAGTCATAAACGGATTGACCTGTTTAACTTTAAACGAGTTGACCTATTTATACATAACCCAGCCTGAATTGTCAGCCCTAAGGTTCATGACGCTAAGAAAACACCTTCCCAACAGAAAGATTAAATAATATTCGGAAATTTGTTTTGGTCTAAATTTAAACATTAATCAAATTTATTTTTTTTAGTCAAAAGTTTTTCAGCAAAAGATTAAAGAAAAAGAGAGATAGAATTGTGAATTAGTGTCATTTTGAAATCTTTAAACAGAATTTAATATCATTATATGAAAGTTCAGATTTTCTTAAGAATTATATCTATTGTCATTGGAACAAATTCGCTAGTAACAGTGGCCCACCCATAACAGGTTTAGTTAAATTCAGTTCGTTCAACGTGAAAACTATGACCCTGAGTATATTCAACTAGTAAGACATATGAGTCTTTGAGTGGCTTATGTAACTTACATATATAATCTATTGCTTAAACTCTAATTATGACACATTAGATGAGTGAGACAATGAGCAACTTTAAAATAAGTAGCACAAAACAACCTCTTTTCACACGTGAGGCAGGGCGGCGCCGGTCTCCTACAGAGGAGGAGTTCGCGCTCTTCTCCATCCCACTATGAATTCTGCACTGTAGAGATTTTTGGGTGGTATCTAGACTGCAAAATGGTAATGCATTTTTGTGCTAATAAAGGTGTGATTTACTTGCAAAGCCGACATAGAACTAGATTTAGGTACCGTGATATTTTTGCTATGTATTCAAGATAAACAACTCAAACTATTATTTTTGTCCGTTCATATACTGATTTGGTTTGTTGCACAAGACATCTTCAGAATTTATTGACTCCCAATTAGTATTAGAGATGACTCATAAATAAATAAAAACCTTTAAATTGTGAGAAATATGACGTTCACATTGTAAGAAAGATGTTACCTTCATAAGATCATATTCAATAAGGAACATAACAAAGGGGGAAATAAGGAAGAAAGTTGATGGCAGATGACTTGTCTTGAAATTCAAGTTGTTTTACATAATTTAGGGAAAATTGGAAAAAAAAATAGTTTTACAACTAGTTTTTTTTTTCGTAATATTGTTGAAGATTCATTAAATATTGATATGTTAACATTAAACGTAGTTTTTTTACTTTTTCCAATTGTGTGGATGTTGTTGATGCTAGGACGTACCAAGTTGATGAACATCGCTTATATTCTGAAAACAAGCAATGAAATAATTTCTGAAAAGAAAAGGAAAGAATAGTTTAACCGGATATTCTGCCAAAAAAAGTCTAATCGGATATAATTATGTGCAATGAATCATTTGTCGATAACATTTGTATTGAACATTTCTTTATTTTACAAATTCAAAGTCATCAACAAGTTTTAATAAAAGTCAAAGCCGTTTAAAACAAATACTATAATTAAGATGAATAATTTTCGAAGTCGTCGGTCACTGTGTGTGAAAAGAAAAAAAATCACCTTGGTATGGATAGGTAAAGGTTGTTGAAAAAATGACGAAGAGAAATATTACGAGTCGAAAAATAAAAGCAGCTGAGGGGATTACAAAATGACCAAGAATTACAGTTGTCATGGGCAGTAGTATAAAAATATGTATATTTTAATGGGCAGAAAGATATGTTGATCATGGTGGCTCTATATAAATCTTTTGTTGGCGACTCTACAAATTAACATTCCAAGAATCTCTCTTCTTTTTCATCTTCTTCTGTGAATTCTCATCTATATTCAAACAAACTCAGTCATCTGAGTTTGGTTAGATTGTTTCAGTCTCTCATCAAAGCAGAGAAAAATACATAGAATTAATTGATGATGAAAAGAGTTCAAGTGTGTGGCTTAATAGTACTCTGCTCTTCTTTTGCTACCAAATCACTTAGTTGATGCGCAGACCAATCCAACTTCAAATGCTACCACAGATGCTAATGAAGGTGCACTTCTTTCTTTCTTTACCACTTTCTTTATCACTTTATTGATCCCCGTAATTGTACAACCAGCAATTAATACATGAACGGTTTTTCCTTTCAACGAGTAGCATGCTTACTACTAAGGGAGTATTTGGGGAGAAAAATTGTTTTTGTATGTGTCTTAGGTTTGATAATGATTAAATAGTAAAAAAATAAATAGATGATAATGATTCGTCTTTTAATAGAAGTAGTTATATAAAAAATACAAACATGTTATATCTGACTGCTTGTCATACAAGTCTTAAATGAATAGCTTGCTAATCTATGAATTGTAAAGTTAATAATCAGAAGTTTAATGTGATTTACTGATAAAATTTTAGACTAAAGCTTAGTATTTAGAAGACAAAAATAGTTAATATTCTAAAATTTGGAAGTGGGTAACGGTTAATACTCCTAGAAATGGATTTGGGATGTTTTTGTTGCTGACAAAAGATATTTTTATTTTTCTTTTTCTAGCTGAATTATTGAATCATACAGTGCAAAAAAAATTTAATCGGATTTTCGTTTTGATAAAATTATATTGAATTACAGTATTCCTATAAAACAGAGAACTTAGATTGACAATTTTGTGTGTCAGATGATGGGATCAAATGATATCCCTTTAAATTGCCAAAATAATATAGTAAATTTGTAGTTAAGTGGTACTAAAATAATCTCTAGCACTATTTAGAGATTGAGAATCCGATGCTCACTAGGAGAAAAAATATTGTAGTTTAGTTAGTACCTAGTACTACTATGGTGTGTGGTCAATTCCCACAAGTATACGAGAGTAGATATAGCTTTACTTAGGAGTATTTTAAGATTATTATTTCTACAGGGACGAGTACAAATTGTAATCAATCGGGAAAAGAAAATAAAAATGCAAAGAGTTGATTTGTGGTTTTCTTGAGCTAAAAACATGAAAGGTAAAGAACAAGCAATAAAATGAACATTAGGATTTTCAAGACTTCAAGACTTATTTATTATGTTTATGAATGGATTATGGAATATTGAGTGCTCTCTCGCTATAATCGCTTAAACTCTCTTGAGTTCATTTAAACTATATCTACAATTATTAGGAGGGTTCTTTTGGCCTCACCGACTAAACTAGATTCGTTAGACTCTCTTAAGAATTTCATCGAACACCTCACCAATGAAGAATATGTTTATCCTAAGTTCGATGAGTTTAATGCATGTTGACCTTACCTAACCTTCTTTCGATCCATCAATTAGATTATCAAAGCTATCATTATGGTGCCAAACACAACAACATTCATTCAATACGTGTCATTAAATCAACTCTAATAAATACTATAAATATGGCATTCAAAGCATAAACTCATTCATAAACATAGCAAATATTCATCAATGGTCTATATCTCTAAGTCCTAACAAAAAATCTAAACTATCATGATTATATTAGACAAAATGACAATAAATATGAACATAAAACATGGTAGACAATTAAAAATATAAAGAGAAACAAGAAGAATAGATATAGAGGAAGCCTCTTTTAGTAGTCTTCAAGGGAAATCCTTAAGTCTTTAAGCTCTTTCTCCCTCTCTTCTTCAAACCCTAACCAATGTTTTTGAAAGAAAATGATCTAAAAACAATGTGCAAGATGTATGAAATGTGTTTAAGACGGATGTTTGTAACCCTTTTACATGTCCATAAACCCTAGCACTTGTTCGCCAAAATTGCCCTTCGAAGCACAACTTTTGTCAGCTCTTGGCTGCCACTTTTCTCTCTCTTCGGATTGGAGGGCCACAACCATGGCATTGAGAGGCCACGACCATGGTTCCTCTTTGAAACCATAGGATTTTTCCGTTGATTGGACCATGGTCGTGGCATTTGGCCACGACTTGTACACCTTCTGTACACCATTTGGCCACGACCATGGCATGCAAGGGCCATGCCCATTGCCAATTTATTCCTCATTTTATTGACTGCCATGGTCAATCCCATGGTTGTGGCACAAGGTGTGCCCTCCGATGTTGCTTCTCGCAACGACGAACGTGGTGCGCTTCGAGCATGTTCCTTCCCATCGTTTGAACCTCTTTCGAAATCCTTTTTTCTATGCCTTTTCCATCATTTTTCACTCACATTCCATGCATTTCCTTTGCCTTACATGCAATATGAAAATGTATAAATACATTGATAGGGTGTCAACCGATCAAAATAATATTAACCTGCTTAGAATAGTAAAATGTGAGTAAGACAGTGAGCAAGGTCGATCCACAGAGACCGGTGGAAGATTGTTTAATTGCCGAAAAACAAAAAGTAAAATAAAATAATAAAAGTGAAGTTGAAGCTGAAATTAAAAGCAAGCAGAGACTAAAAATTCGCAACAGAGAAATAAAACAACAAGAATGAAAATGACAGAAATTCAATTATAATAAAAACCCAGCTAAGATACTTCTCCATTCAATTTAATCAGTTGATCATAGACACAAAAGATGAACATTAAACAGACACAATTATAGTTAACGGTGACGCACTCAACTAACTAATCCCTTCTTACCTGTTCGATAGCATCGGGACGCCCTGCAAATTATTTTCCTACTCACTAAACAACTCCCGATATGCTCTGACAAGGTTTAATCTATGACAGCAGTACGAATTAAAGGGACCTCTATCCTAATCCATGAAATCGAAAACGTCGTGATTCATTTAAACCAAATTATTTAGTTCCATAACAATGAACAATGTTCAACACATAAATTCACGTTATTTGTTACCTAGATTATGACTAATGTGACGCACTATCAATCCTAAATAATAGTAAATTATCTCAATTAATTAACTAACAGACCCTTATCAATCAATCAATCAAAATAATAATAAAAGAATTCAAGAATATAAACCGAATGAATACTTGAATTACTTAACAACAGTTAAAAGAAAAATCTATTATATCAATAGATTGAACTTAAAAACACTTTAACTAGAAAGAAGTTTAGTTACACATGCTTAAAAAAGAACACCCAAGAATTGATAGGGATGTGGCTGCCTCCCTTTTGTGCGTAAAAATGAGAGAAAATAATAAAGGAGGAGGAAGAAGAAGAAGAGGGGAGACAGCCGCCAATAAACCCTTTTAAATGTATGTCTCCGTACAAAGAAGTAAAACCTAATTTTTCTATTTAATAATAATAAAATTAGTCCTCCAATACTGCTCCGGCATAAGAACTTTGGAAAATTTAATATTTATATTAAATTAAAATTTAGATTTTGATAAATACCATATAAGTTTTCAAATATAAAAAATGCTAGACAAGACATACTAAATTTGACAAATGTTATTTTTGTGAAAAATAGTGATATTTTTTCAAAAAATTGATTTTTTTGTGAAAAAAATAAATTCCAAGGGAGAAACAATATGATATTTCAGAATGTATCCGGTGATCTTTAAATGTATTTAAGTGTATCCATATATATCCAAATGTCTCCAAATCATAATTTTTTTTATATAAAATTTGATTTAATAATATTTTAATATAATATTTTTTTAAAATTATATGCCTTAAAATTACAATTTTTAATATAATTTTTACTCAAAATGTATCCAAATCTCAAATTTTTATATAATTTTTTATAGAATCCAAAATTCAATTTTTATATAATTTTTTAGTTTCCAAATATCTCCAAATGTATCCGTCCCTATAAAAAATCAAAATAATTCAAAAAATCCACCCTTACAGAAAATTAATATCAACAAAAATCTATTAAAATAAGCTGAACAAACATAATTTTTAAAGTGTTTTTTCACATTAAATAATGAATAATAAAGACTTTTTTATTTTTCTAAAATCAAGGACATTTACGTTATTTTAAAAAATAAAAAAGCAACAGCTAGGGTTTTTTTACCCTAGCCGCTGCTCACACCGATGTGCACTCCACTGTCGCCACCACATCGCACTCTACCACTGCCTGCGAGACAACGAACAGAGCGTCGAAGAGAGGAGGTCGGCGAGAGACATCCGACCAAACCAGACTAAGGAGAGAAGAAGAGATCGAGTGACGGTGATGAGAGAAGAGATAAAAGGGAGAAGACGCAAAGCCAAGAGAGAGAAAGGGAGGACGAGAGAGAAGAGAAAATCGAGAGAGGGGGGGAGAGAAAGAGAAACAGAATAGGCAAGGGTGTCGGCAGTGACAGAAGGTTTTAGATTGATAGGGTTTCAGGAATGAGATTGAGAGAGGAGAGGATGAGAGAGAAAAGAGAGTGTAAGGAAAGAGGAGAGAAAAAAAATTAACTTTTATTTAATTAAATATATCATTTTTCATCCAAAAATTAAAAATACGTCATCTGGACAACTGAACATTAAAAATATTTGTATTTTAGCAATTAGAAAATTGGTAATTCTATTTGTCAAAATCAAAATGTTTATATTGGCACGTAGCATAATTAACTATAAAAACTTAGTAATAAGCCTTCAAGACAGATCTAAAACCTGGCCCATAGGTGCAGAACGCGGCCCAATGTCCAGCAGTCAACCCAATCAACGCGGCTAATACGACGTGACCGTACAAAGATGCAATTTTCGCCAAAATCTCCTAAAAACAGCTCCAAATCTCTATATTTCACCAACATTCACCTAAAATACCAAAAAAGTAAATAAAACATAAAAATACACGAATAATAATAATTTATAATGTAAAACAGACATAAAATACAATATAAATTATGCCTAAAATACACCCTATCATACTTGGATAATTTAGTACAAGGCAAAAATGCTACATATTAGTGGTTGAATTAACATACAATTTTAGCATGCATCAGTGTGTTCAGTTTTAAGAGATCGAGGGTTTAGGTTTGGTTCCCAATTGGAAAAAAAACATTGTGAAAATGACCATAACTTTGGTGAAAATTTGGAAATGCAGCTGCAGCACTAAACTCAATCTTTCAACAATGGGATATATCAGCTCCAGAAAATGAGTGGAACATAAGTGGGGAGCTTTGGAGTGGATTTGCTATAGGAGATACACCCGCCATTGATGACACATCTTACAACCCTTTTACCAAATGTGACTGCACTTATAATAGTAGCACTATTTGTCGCATCACTGCCCTGTATGTCTTCTCTTCGTTTACTCTCTGCAAGGAAACAACTAGTCCTTACCAGTCCAATTTGTACTTTTAACTACTCGACTGTTAAAAGTATAATATGGTGATGGTACCACTGATATCGTGTAGTTTTTCCCTTTCAAACTTGTTTTTATTTGTTGAAATTGTTGGCTCATTATATTTCTGATTACATGCAGTAAAGTTTATGCAGTTAATGTTGCGGGTGAAATTCCAGATGAGCTATGGAGTTTGACTTATCTCACCATTCTGTATTTTTTTTCTTTCCCTATTATAAGTTTACCTTGATCGTGTTTTGCATACTTTGTAAATTCACTTGAATTTGGTTAATGACAACCAGCTTTTGGTCTAATGGTACTGATATCGTTGTTGTAGCATGAATTTGAGGATTGTAATAGGAGAGAAGAATTTATTAATTTTAAACTTTTGTTTGCGTGTACTGATAATGTGATATCATAAGTTGTAATTTTGATTTCCTACAGGAACTTGGGTCAGAATGTCTTAACGGGTCCCCTGTCAGAATCTATTGGCAATTTAACTCGGATGCAATGGCTGTAAGTTAATCGGAATTCTAAAAGTCATTGATTGCCACTAACTACTTTTAGTGCTTTCAGTTAATAACCTGTATTTTGAACTTTGGAAAGGACTTTCGGCATTAATTCGTTGTCAGGGCCACTCCCTAAATCGCTGGGACTGCTAACTGATTTACGATCATTGTAAGTATCATTTTAATGGCAGCTTTGACACCAATTTAAGATGAGTTGTTTTATTGTGTTGGTGAAGGTTTGCAGTATTTGTGAATGAATCATTTGGCTTATATGCATTGATTAAGTTTTGAGCTTAACAAATTGATTAAGTTCTGAGCTTAACAAAATGTTTAGTACTTCTTTTTCCTGATATAATTATCTGATCAAAACTTTATCTGTTTTGTTATTAACTTCTTTAAGGTTTGTAGCTCAGTTGCATCAAATGGTTCCTCTGGTTCTCTGCCATCTGAGCTAGGTAACTGTAGAAGGCTACAGAAATTGTAAGTAATGTGTACTTTCTCTTATGCTTCGATTTTGATTTTTTTTCGGTTCCTGATGTTCACAAGACTTGTAAAGGTCTCTCTGGCTTGTTTAGGTCCGATTTGTTCTTTCATTTTTGACAACTGCTTCTGCAGTTTAGTCAGTGCGAAGTTTCTCAGATGGCATGGAAACTAACAAACGTTCTTACCTTGGCAGTTATATTAGCAGTTCTGGACTCAGTGGTGAGATTCCTGAATCATTTGCTAATCTGACAGATATGAATACGATGTAAGGAAATCTTTTATCATTATATCGTCTAAGTCATAATTTCTTAAAACGTTTTGATTTCAAAAAATGATTGTTGGCTAATACACACATTTGGACTGTTTTCCCTGTTATTAGGGTGGCATCAAATATTAATTTAACGGGCAGAATACCTGATTTCATCGGAAATTGGACAAAACTTCAAACTCTGTAAGATCATTACTAATATTTGTTAATGTTCTTCTTCAGATTTAATTTGAAAAAGCATGCTAAATCGAACTAAATCTTTCAATGCTACATCTGCAAAGCTTTATGAGCTGTTAAAATGTTCTTGCAGACGATTTGAGGGGAACTCATTTGAAGGTCCAATACCATCATTATTCTCTAACCTAACATCTTTGGATGAATTGTGAGTGCTTGTGCATATGTATTGCCTTTTGTGTTTCCCTCTCTTCCTGTGCAAAACTAATGGTGTCACTTAAAATGTATAAACATAGGAGAATAACTGATTTAGCGAATGGAAGCTCTTCGGTGGACTTAATCAAGAATATGAAGTCCATAACTACCTTGTAAGGAAACGTTTTCTTTTTGGTTTGTGTTTCCCATTGTGTACTGTGTTTTTTTTCCTCTGCAATGATATTTTAAATTCTTGATTGTGTGTCGCGCAGGTCCTTGACGAATAATGCCATGTTTGGTTCAATTCCATCGGATATCGGCGAATATGTGAATCTGACAATGCTGTATTTGACTTCTTTTCAGATATTCTTTTAATACATTACAGTCAGGTTGAATTTTATTTTTTGGTGCTTCAAACTGCACTTGGAATTGCAACTAAGCTTTTTTCAGACAAGCCTTGAGCAACACATGTACCTTAACTGACCGAAGTTTGCAGTTCAGTTCATCAGTATTCATTATCTTTTT
>CAODLS014105079.1:0-15312 GCA_948243855.1 Flueggea neowawraea | reverse complement strand
TTCGCCTTCAACTTTCTTCCTTTCCTTTCTTTATGAAGTTTCATTTGTGCCACAATTGGATTGTTGGGCAATGGAAGAACTTGGTAGTCTTCCTCAACAGCTTCCCAAAGGTCATTTGCTTCCAAATAAGCTTCCATTCTTGCTGCCCAAACTAAGTAATTTTGTCCATAAAAAACAGGTGGAGCAAGTACTGTAAATGGTGTTTCAGAATCCATTCGTTTCATGGATTGGAGCTTTCTTCTATGATGGTTGACACTCACAAGTCCCTCAAGAAGAGTGACTTTGATACCACTTTGTTGGTTTTTAGAGATGCATAAAGAAAAAAGAAAGATGAACAGTTTGCTGGAACACACAATTTCATTGAATAATGGACTGTTTAAATACATGATTTGAAACTAAGAAAGAGATAAAATAGCAGCATAATATTTTAAATATCTGATACTAAAATTTGAATAACTAAGGAAATTAAAATCAAACTCAAATATCCTAAAGACTTGGTCAATGCAGACTTTTTCAACAGGCTTCCACATCACCTTTGTCAACACTGAATACAACCAGAGACGCCTCCCCAGGTCAAGAGGCCACGAATCCTTTCGTGGGCTCGCACTAAATTTTCAGTTTGAGACAATTACAGACGGCCATCCTCCATCCGATGCGGACTCCACCCAGGACGCCCCCGTCTCTTTGTGACGCGACTAGCAAAAATTGCTTGGCTTCTTTCAGAGAGCTTATTTCCAGGCTTAATGATATTACTTCTTCTGATCATGGTGTGCCTCATGTGAGTTGCGTAATTGGTGATTGTGCTGCGAGCTGGACTCACAACACTGCTCAAGAACTTGGTATTCCTGGATATTTGTTCTAGACAGTGCATGTGGCCTCTGGGCTTATCTCCTCTATCGACAGTTGGTCGATAAAGGCTTTGCGCCTCTCAAAGGTGACCACTACATTTTGGCGTTAATTACATTTGTCTTCCACAAAGTTTGGACTTTGTTTTTGTAAATATAGTAAGGAGATATTTTTGTAAATATAGTAATTGGAAGCAAAAATATGTTTTTTATAGCATGCATAGTAATACTTAAAACAAAGCGATAATTACACCACGCACGTCTTTACTGTTTTAATTATTGTGACGCGGAGCTATCATTTTGTTTTTCTTTTCCCCGTGCGGTAAAGGTTATTTTTTTAGATGGTAAAAACAAATCTTTGTATGCCTTCTAGCTCATTGCCTCTTTTCTCTCACTTGTCTTTTCTCTTCTCTCTCCCCTGCTCTTTCACTATTTCTCTTTATTTTCATTTTCTCTCTCTCTCGTTCGAACGTCTCCTTCAGCCTCCTCTCTCTCATTGACCGACAACTTCATCCTCTTGTCTCATTTGTCCTCGTCCGCCCTGAAACTTGCTCTTCCCCATCTTCCGCCAGCAAGCTATCCTCTTCTCACTCTCTCTCTCTTCCTCAGATCTGCGTCTTTTTTCTTCTCTTCTCCTCTGGCTTCATTTTCCTTTCATCGTCTCCTCTCTTTGTGCTCGGCCTCGTCTCTGTTCTCTCTCTGATGTCGTTCTGCTCACTCTCTTCCTCGGTTTCCTATCCCCGGTCTCGTCTGCTTGCTCCTCTCCTCAATCTCGTTCAGTTCACTCTCCTCGTCTCGCTGTAATGGCGTCAGAGATAGAGGTGGCGACAGATCTGTCTTGGTTGATGGAAGTGGTGGCGGCTTGTTTATTTGTTTGCTAGGGTTCGATTTGATTTTGGAGGTGGCGGTGGATCTTTGTTTGTTGATGGTGGTGGCTTGTTTTTGTTTGCTAGGGTTTCACTTTTTGCGTTTGCTATTCTACTAGGGTTTTGCTAGTTTTTTTTTGAAAAAATATTGAAACTTTATTTTTAATTAAAGGTTTTTAAGAAGTTTTTTTTAAGTTTTTTTTTTAAGGTTGTAATGAATTTTATTAAAAAAATGTAAGGATTTAAGGCTTATTTTAAGGTTAATTTAGGTTTAAAAAAATTATTTAAGGATTTTAAAAGGTTTTTTTAGGTTTATTTTAAGTTTATTTTATTTAAGAGGTTTATTCTGAGTTTTTTTAGGTTTTTAGTTTATTTTATTTTTATTTTAAGTTTATTTTTTTTAATTTTATATTATTTAAAATGTTTATTTTAGGTTTATTTTAATTTTATTTTAGGTTTAAAAAAATTTATTTAAGGATTTTAAAAGGTTTATTTTAGGTTTAACTTAATTTTATTTTGTTTAAGACATTTATTTTGAGTTTATTTTAGGTTTTAAAAGGTTTAGTTAAAGATTTTTAAAATATTTAGTTTAAGTTTATTTTTTTTGAAAATATTTATTTTATGTTTATTTTAGACTTATTTTAGGTTTTAAAGGTTTATTAATATTAAAAATCTGAAAAAAAGAAAACCTAAAATGGAAAATTGGAAAAAGATAATTAATTAGTAAAAGAATGTGGAATAAATTAAAAAAATTTAGAAAAAGAATTTTAAGGTTTATTTAAAACTTTAATAAGGTTGGATTGTAAAAAAGTATAAAATGATGTATATTTTATAAGGTTTATTTAATGTTTAATTATGGTTTATTTTTTTATTAAGTAAAAAAGTTAAAAATTCTAGCTTCCGTACGGGAATGATTGTTTCCGTAAGGAAATGGTGTTTGTGGCGTGACATGCAGACGGAAGCTACCTGACTAATGGGTTCCTTGACACTGTCATCGACTGGATACCTGGCCTGGAAGGAACGAGCTTGAACTATTTTCCAAGCTTTGTAAGAACAACCGATCCTGACGACGTCATGGTCAAGTTCGTCATTGGACAACTCCAAAATGCTGTTAACGCATCAGCGTTTATTGTCAACACATTTGATGAGCTTGAGCAAGATGTTCTGAAGCATCTTTCTAAAATTTGTCCTTCATATTACACCGTCAGTCCAACTCAGATATATCAGACTCAAATTAAAGACAATGATGCTCTCAATTCATTGGGGACCAATCTCTGGAAACAACAGCCTGGATGTCTTGAATGGCTCGACTCAAAGGAAGCAGATTCTGTTGTGTACGTGAATTTTGGCAGTATCGCAATGATGACACCGCAACAATTGATTGAATTTGCCTGGGGTCTCGCAAATAACGGACGAGACTTTTTATGGGTAATCAGGCCTGACCTTGTAAATGGCGAATCAGCAATTCTTCCACCAAAATTTTTGGAGGAGACCAAAGAAACAGGTCTACTTTGTAGTTGGACCCCACAAGAGGAGGTTCTGAAGCACCCTGCCGTTGGTGTGTTCTTGACACATTGTGGTTGGAATTCAATCCTGGAGAGTTTGTGTGGAGGTGTTCCCATGATTTGTTGGCCTTTCTTTGCAGAACAACAAACCAATTGTTGGTTTATTTGTAACAAGTGGAAAATAGGAGTGGAAATTGACAGTGATGTTAAGAGAAGTGAAATTGAGAGAATTGTGAGAGAGGTAATGGAGGGAGAGAGAGGAAAACGATTCAAAAAGAAAGCATTGGAGTGGAAGAGACTGGCAGAAGAGGCCATTGCCTGCCATCCTGGTGGATCATCTTTCTCCAATCTGGACAAAATCATAGATTCCTTTATCTTTCCAATGATCAACTGATACAATAATAAAAAAGTTGAAAACAGAGCTTTTGCATTTTCTTGGCTTGCCAGTTTCCATTAGAAGTTCAATAATTTAGTGATTTTTGTGAACAAATTAAATCACTAATAATTGGCAAATGCAAAGATATTGTAAGAATAAGAGCTGGTACAACATCTGGAATTGGATTTTGGATTTCGTCGATTTGAATTGCCTCAAGAATGTTTGATTGTTCTTCTGAGTTCAGGTGGAAATCTCACCATCTTTTCAATTTACCAGAGAAACCTGCAATATATATATATACATATATATATATATACATATATCAATGTTATTACTTTGGCAAATTGAGGGGAAAAAAAGAACAAAGACAGTGTAAAAAAAGAGAGAGAGAAAAATGAGAGAAGAAACAAATTATTTGCTAAGTAAAAGAAGAGGGTAGAGAAAAGTAAAATGATAAAAGAGAATAAAAAAGGACCAATCAAATAGAAACAGAGAAAAACATAGAATGGAAAGAGAAAAAAAACATATTAATGGAGATAAAAAAAACGTGAAAAAGAGGAGAATAAAAAGAGAATTTTTAATGGACAATAGAAGAGAGAGTCTCCGAAGGGAGTGTCCTTAGTATTCCGCTTTTTATTATAGCACAAAAGTTCTACGAAAAGAAACAAGTTGATGCTTTTACGAATCATCTCCTTTCTGGTCACTAATCAATCGTGGAATAAGAGAAAGTCTCACTCTTTCCGACTTAGAATTGTTGTCGGTTCGCGAACCGTCGGTTCCGGTTCCTGGAATGGGTGGTTCTAGGCGGTTTGGCTCTGATTCAGTTCCGGTTTTGACCGGTTTGATCAATGGTTCAGTCAGTTTAGTTAGCGGTTCCAATTTCGGTTTGATTTGGTTCATATCAAATTTTTTTATTTAGAAATATTGAACCTTTGGTTTTAGTTGAAAATACTGGTTTAAGAGGGTTAAAATAACTGTTTTAAAAGGTTAATTGCTGATTTTAGTTAAAATTACTGGTTTTTAAGGGTTGAACCGCCGGTTAACATGAGGTTGAACTAGCGGTTCAACCGGTCTGTTCAAACGGTTTGAAATCGGCGGTTCGACGGTTTTCAGAGGGGTGAAACCGGAACCTAAACTGTAACCGTCCGGTTTTAGTCGGCCGATTCCTATTCGGTTCCAATTTTGACTGGTCCGGTTCAGTTTGCCAGTTCATAAGAGAAAAACTATGACCAATAAAATAATATTACTCTCTCTGTTTTGTTTTAACTGTGGTTTGAGAAAAAAAATATTTTTTTCAAAATAATTATCATTTTATATTTTTAAGAGTGTATTTATTATTGTTTTTATTCTTATTTAATATTTACTCACACATTTGTCAAAATTTATATTTACTATTTCAAATATCAAAATATTTATATTTTGGGTTCCTCACCTATAGGGAGAAGGCTTAAAAATGCATTCACGCAAATGTCACAACTCGACCTCGGCAAGTCGCGCGTCCACAAGGAAAGCCAACCACTGGGCCATTTGTGCGGCATATCTATGCACAACTTGAAACATATTACAATTTTATGTCAATTATATTCATGGTAAAAAAAGTCAATTATATAATTGGCTATAGTATTGTGTTTATCATTTGTGATAAATCAACTAAATCATGGGATATATTTCTGATAGAAAAAAAGTAAATCATGGGATAAATATTAGGATACTGTTAGGTTAATTAAAGTCTAAATACCTTATTCTTCGTGTAATTGTTGTTTTTATTTTACATCAATTTATGATTAATATAGGAAGGATGGTACTATACATCTTTTTTGCGCAATAAATTCTAATATTATCATAATTATAATATATATAAATATACGGATGTATAAAAAATTATTTTGGACACTGTATTCCTCTTTTTTATTTATAAATATTTTTAAGTGCTTTGTTAAAAGTCAAATTAATTAAAAATTAATTAAAATTTTAATTATTATCACTGTGGATAAAAGTTCAATTTCATCTTTTTTTTTTTAATTTTAAATTACTATAATCGTTGGATAGAATTTCACTTCCTAAATTTACGAATGAATTTAAAATATTAATTAGTATTAGAAATCTAAACATTTCAACTCTCATCCGTTGGAATCAATCCAAAAATTATTTCATTTTAAATACAAAATTATCAGTATCATAACAACTTTGGATATGCTTATTTTTAATTGTAATTATAAAAAAATACTTATTTTAAATTTTATTATCCTATATCAAAAGTTAAATACAAAAAACAAGATAATTATATGTTTTCAATTTAAAATTAAAATCAAATCACTACAAGCATTATAAATAGAATCTATTTTTTTTTCCTCTGCATCATAACAAAGTCGATATATATGGTTTGATTTTCTTAAAAAAGTGTTATTTTTCTGACACAACATCGTTTTTCAGGAAAGTAGCTTCTTCTGGTGTGACGCTGGAAAAGAGGAAGAGAGAGAAGGTGTTACATGCCGGCACTCTCAAAGTACCTGGAAGGTTAATAAAGTCTCGATTTTTTTTATTTCCGATAAGTGTGTTATTAATTGGTTTTTTGGAGTCTAATAATTAATATTTTTTGGTAATTATGTAAGTGTAGGCCTACATGGAATGCTAAAATGAGTGTGGAGGAGTTTGACACAAATGAGAGGCAAGCATTTTTATTATGGCGTCGGAGCCTTGCAAGGTCGGTTAATGCTCAATTTTGATTGATTGATTAGATTGTGTGGCTTATGTTGTTGTGTTTTCTTTACTTCTGTTGGCAGTCTTGAAGAGAATGAGAAGCTTGTTCTTACTCCTTTTGAGAAGAATTTGGATATTTGGAGGCAGCTATGGCGGGTTCTTCATCTGGTAAAATTTCTTTTATTGAATTTTCTAAAAGTCGGAAATTTATGGGTTTTTATTGTATTTCACAAGGGCTTATAAGTTTGTGCTTGCTTTGGAGGAGTTTTGTGTGTACATATGTGCACCGTAACTTTTCATTAAGATTGCAGGGATTTTTTTCCTATGTTCCAAACGAATTTAAAGTTTTACTTCCAGTCTTTTTTTTTTGTGTTCATAGATGAGTACACTAGGTAAAATGTCTCCTCTTGTTTTGTGATAATTTGAAGATTCTAATTCATTGTGTTATTTTCAGCTTGTAATGGTTGTTGATGCAAGGGATCCCCTGTTCTACCGCTGTCCAGATCTTGAGGTAACATTTAAAATCACCTTGTTTAGAACGAAATGTTAGAATAAGAACAAAATGACTTGAGGCTATTGTGGTGATGCATACAAGTAACTTATTTAAATGTTATGAGATCCATGGTTGATGTTAAACTTGATCATTCTCAAATGAAACTCAAGTCAGAACCAAGTTTGATATCAAGTGAATCATGTTGTGTACCTTATTGTACGTTTTATTGTTCAATTATCTGTTATTCGTAGATTACAGTGAATCTGTATGATTGTTGTATAAAAAATTAATAATTTAGTAATGACTGCAAGATTATCTGATGTGATGTCAGGGCAGGTTCAGTTCTTCTTTTTTACTAAGTCGTGATGTAGAAAATTATTGATCCCTTCAACTAAAAGCCTACTTCACACGAATGGGATAATTTAGATCTTGAGGCTCGCTACTAAGATCAATATATGATTTGTGGATTCAATTGGCATACGAAGTCGTGAAGATGTTGGATTTGTACTTGTTAAGTAATTAATTCACGAGATGGCCAACAAAATATAGAATCTATTTTTTTCCCTCTCATCATAAGAAAGCCGATATATATATGCTTTTAAGATCAATAATTTCTCATCCGTGAAACTTTTGTTTTTGATTCTATTGAACGTAAATTTGTGTATGGGTAGGATCTTGTTGAGAATTTTCAATAGTTGCAACAACGGAAGAAACCTTTAAGTTGAGCTAAAGGGTGTTATACTCATTCCCAAGATAAGAACTGGTTGAATGTGACAACTACAACGGTAGTTTCATATGGTGATCAAAAGGATTTGATAGGGGTCGAGTCGATGGATTTCATCAATGATAGCGGTTCACAAGGGAATAGAGAGTTGTGGAGTATGGTATGAATCTGTTTGATTTGGACAAAACACGTGGTTTTTGTTTTATTTATTATTATTGGATGGAATTGATATTAATTGTATAACATATATTCATAACTTTAATAAAAACACGTATTGCGTGGAACATACATACACAAAAGATTAATTGACAATATATATATATATATATATATATATCACGTGGAACGTACGTGCACAAAATATTAGATATATATAATCTAAATGAATTTAAGTAGAAGTGCCCATATTACACGGATATATGGAGACCATATTCAACTAGTCCCTCTGATCTCATTCAACAATCTCCCATCAAATATATTTCACCATCACAAGAACTAATTCTCGCCACTTTCCTGTTGTCCTGATTGCACTAGTCCATGGCACCGCCTGCCCAAACATCAAAGACGACAGTAACAGTGGAGAAGCTGAGGAAGGGCCCAAAACCCTCTTTATTCTCTGATGTTTCTGAGGAGTCGTTCTGCAATTCTCAAAGCTGCACAGCACAACTCTAACAACTTACATGGAGTTTTTTACAGGGAAGTTCCTGGTGGTCCGGACCCAATTCACAATGACCCATAATCTACACATGTTTTGATAGACATCGCCTGTACTAATTCAGAAATAAAGTTACATCAGAACAATACACACAAATAAAAAGTTTTATTTACATATTTAATTTCATTATAACTTCTTTGTTTGTACTGGAAGAAACTAAAAATTTTAACTTCTTTGCCAGAAACTAATAAACAAACCTATCGAAAGAGGGAAAAAAACTAATAAACAAAATCTTGCAAGATTTCGTTGTTATCTTTCGCTCTTCATTTCGCAGAACCCTCCTAGCAAAAAACTTAGATAACCTTAAATCTGATTATTAATACGACCAAGCAATACAAGTTATCCGCAACGTGGCATTAAGATTAGGAGTAAGTGCTTGTCAGTTAAAATGCCTCATTCCTTTAAGTTAACCTTTCCAACTCAACCTTTGTGATTTGTTTGAAAGCAAGGATGTGCCTGCAGCAAAAAACAAAAGGTCTAAATTTCTAAGGAATTTAATATGACTATAAAACAAAATGTCAACAGCTGTTTTTTGTTGTTATGTTTCAGAGCGGATGTCCCTTCTGATCCCTTGTAAATAAACTTCTAATCTCGGAGTCGTAAAAACCATTT
This sequence comes from Flueggea neowawraea, assembly GCA_948243855.1. Taxonomy (NCBI): domain Eukaryota; kingdom Viridiplantae; phylum Streptophyta; class Magnoliopsida; order Malpighiales; family Phyllanthaceae; genus Flueggea; species Flueggea neowawraea. Next base: position 6,476 of record CAODLS014105079.1, on the reverse strand, counting down.
CGTTCCCTCTGAAATTCTCACTGTCTACCATATTTTCACGACCAATATTTCACCATGTTGAGAATTACAATTTCTCAAATGTTTCTTGTCTTCCTAGTAGTGTTTCATGAAAACCTGAAGCTCAATGTTTATTTCATTGATCTGACTTGGCTTGTCCCCAGCTATTAGTTATTGTTCATATTGTAAACTGTATAATTTAAAGCAACTGTCGAATGATTTGCTTGTTACTTTAAGTAGGATGTCTTATGGACCAGGTGGACCATATGCATTATTTGCTAGGAAGCATGTTAGCAAGGGCACATGTAGGATGTTATGGTGTTTATTTTTTTTGAAAGGAAATCATGAGTATCAAGAATCAGTGACCGCACCGGAGATATCCCAATTAAGTTGGCATCCCTCTTATGACTTCTTCATGGTCATGAGCTCAATATTATTCATTAATAAGTAAATTATACATCAAGGGTTCCTCTAAAAACAAAGGAGGTTCATGAAAACTACAACACAAGCCTCAGAACAGGGTGCTTTAGCTAAAGAGTGAGCAACCCCGTTGGCTAGTCTTTTAACAAATTGCACAATGAAGCTAGCTTCTAACCTAAGAAGCTCTAAGCATTCCTGAATTATTACACCATATTCAGTAAGATCGGAAGCTTGGGATGTGAGAGATTCTACCACCATCTTAGAATCCATTTCGAAGATAACATTCTTTTGCTGCGAATTTAACACCCAAGTGAGTGCTTCCTTCAAGCCCCATGACTTGGCCTCTTGAACTGAAAGGTGTAGCTGGAGAGAAATTTTTTGAGCTGCCACAAACGCACCTTGCTCATCCCTAATCACCATGCCAAAATGGACAAAGTTATTGGATGATGACAAAGATGCATCAACATTGCACTTCAAAAAACCCGGTGGCGGTTTACTCCATTTTGCCGCAATTTGCTCTTGTATGGTTGGGCTAGTTACATGGGACTGAGCCTTGGACCAATCTCGAAGCAACCTCAAACTTGCATCAATAGCCTGGATAGGAGGAAGACATTTGTTCCTCCAAAGCATATCATTTCGTTGGCTCTAGATGGTCCACAAAACCATTGCCACTGTATTGCATAAATCTTAGATGTTCGAAGACACAAACCCCAAAAACCAACTCTGAATATCCTCAATGGTTGCCAACCCCAGATTTTGGTGTAGATGGCGCAAACAATTTTGAGCATAAGGGCAATCAAAAAAGATATGAAGATAGTGCTCAATATCAACTGGACAAAAAACACAATTGAGAGGAATAGACATACCTCGATGGACCAACTTCATCCGAGTTGGGAGGGTGTCACGACATAACTGCCACAAGAAAATTTTACCTTTAGCAGGCACCTTCAATTGCCACAAATGCCTCCACCCTTGTGTTGAGTCAACTAGAGGAGCTTGATTAATAAGTTCCATAATAAAACGATAAGCCGACTTGACAGTATAATGGTCATCTTTAGTATAATGCCACATTAGTGAATCTGGGATAGTAGTCCTTGGTAATGGAATATTTTGATAACAACCGCATCCTTTACCATAAATAAGGTGTCAATAAGATTTGAGTTCCAAGCTTGCATCCTCGGTAGAATCAAATTTTGCACCCTCAAATCCGCCAGCCCTTGATTGGGAACACTGTTAATACAAAAACCCGACTTTGAGTGAATCCACTGATGTTCATAAACTTTCACTGACTTCTCATCTCCAACCTTCCATCTACAACCTCTCTTCACTATATCTTGAGCACTCCACACACTACGCCAGACAAAACTCAGATTATTCCCCAAATTAGAATTTAAATAGTCTGAACCTGGATAATATTTAGCTTTGAACAGTTAGGAGACTAGTGTGTTAGATTTATTTTGAAGAGCCCACCCTTGCTTTCCTAAAAGAGCTAAATTGAACCATGAAGGTCTTTGAATCCCATACCACCATGCTCCTTCCTATAGCTTAGTTTGTCCCAGGAAAACCAACGAATACCCTTCCTTCCCTCACCACCAGAACCCCACCAAAAGGAGTTTAGCATTTTCTGTAATTCATCACATAACGACATAGGGAGAAGAAAAGTACTCATACAGTAGGTAGGAATGGCTTGCCCCATGGTTTTGATTAAAATTTCCTTCCCTGCCCGAGAGCGAAACTTTGCATGCCAACCTTGAATTATTTTCCAAAGCCTCTCTTTCAAGTAGGCAAAGATATCTCGTTTGGACTTACCTACAAGAGAAGGTAATCCAAGATATTTTCCTGAGTGTAGCAGAGAAGTAACACCCAACACATTAGTAATTTCTTCTTGTTTATCCGTCCTGACGTTGCAACTGAACATTATTCCCGATTTTTGGTAATTGACTGTCTGACCCCAAGAAAGCTCATATGTTTGTAGAATATTCTGAACTACTCTGCATTCATCAATCGTTGCCCTAAAAAATAGAAAACTATCATCAGCGAATAACAAGTGGGAAATACCGGGTGCGTGTCTGCAAACCTTCATGCTATGAATACCGCCATTAGATTCTGCCTGCTGGAGGGAAGCAGAAAGCCCTTCCGCACAAATGATAAATAGGTACGGAGACAATGGATCTCCTTGTCGCAGACCACATCCTGGTACAATAGGCCCTATAGTATCCCTATTAACCATCACATTGTAAGTGACCGTTGACATATATAGCATAATCCAGTTTATCCACTTCTGGGAAAAATCCAGTCGATTCATCATAAATTTGAGAAAATTCCAGTCCACTAGATCATATGCTTTACTAATATCAAGTTTGAGAGCCACATTTCCTACATTACCCCTTGTCTTTCTTTTCATGGAATGCAGAACTTCAAAAGCTACCATAACATTATCAGTAATCAAACGTCCCGGTACAAATGCAGACTATGCCTCATCAATTGTTTTCCATAGTATAACTTTCAGTCTATTAGCGAGAACCTTCGCTAATATTTTATAAAGGACATTGCATAAAGCTATCGGTCTGAAGTCCTTCATTGACTTTGGAACTTCATACTTAGGGGCTAAGACAATAGTCAAATCATTCAAAGAGGGAGGGAAAATACTTTCAGAGAGCCACCTCGTACATTGTTGAAAAATTTAGTTCCCATAGTCGGCCAAAACTTCTGAAAAAATGTCGGATTTAATCTATCAGGACCAAGAGCCTTGTCCGAATGCATTTGTTTCACTGCATGGGAAAACTCATCAAAAGTGAAATCTGACGTTAAAAAGGAAATTTTCGACTCTGAAACCTTTGAAAGCCCATGAAAATCAAGCTGAATATTCGAGCAACCTGGATCATCAAAGATGCCTTGAAAGTATTCGTTGGATGCAACACACAATTCCCATTGCTTGTCAACGCAGACTCCCTGTGCATTAAGTAAACTGCGAATTCGGTTGACTCTCCTTCGATTAGAGGCAGCAGTATGGAAGAACTTGGCATTAAAGTCCCCTTCTTTTAACCAAAAAACATTGGCCCGTTGTTTTCAGTACGTTTCTTCCTTCTCAAGCAGTTGAGCAAGTTCAGCCTTGTCTTGTAAAAAAATAGTGACAGAGTCCATATCATCACGATCATGTAGGAACTTTAACTTCCCCTTAGACTTCTTGATCTTAGCACGAAACTGTTGAAAGAAACAACGTCCCTAAGTCGACATAAACCCTGTACACTCACCAAGTTTAGCAATAAGATCCCCATGAGGTAAATTAATCCAAAATTGGACTACTTCAAGAAGTTCCCACCTATATCTCCGTGCCACAACCTCGTTCCCACGTAAACCTAGAGCCACACAGGTCAATTTCAGTGAGATTACAATTAGAGATAGCACAGCGAAAACCCTGAAAAGTCATTCAGGATGAGGACTTCGTCCCGATTTATCAGAAGAAGAAATAAGGTCGTTAAAATCCCTAATAATACACCATGGTGACAGTAATTGTGATGCCAACCTCCGTAACAAGTCCCAAGATTCCTATCTACAACTTCGCTCTGGGCACCCATAATATCCTATCAGCCTCCAATCCTCCTGCTACTGCTAATGAATGCGAATATCGATATGGTGCTTAGAGAAACTAAAGTGGTCACACTGAAAAGGTTGTTTCCATAAAAAAGCAAGTCATACGCTTCTCCCAATACAATCCACCACAACTTTACATTCAAACCCCAGAGAAACTCGAAGTTCCTCCATTCTCGACTCATTAACCAACATTTCCATTAAAATGACCATCGATGGGTGGTGAGATTTAACGTTCTCACTAAGAGCACGAATTGTCGAGGGGTTGCCCAGACCCTGACAGTTCCAACTTAAGCAATTCATAACTCCCGGCGGGCCTGCCAAGTGACCACTAGACAAAGCCGAATCAGTAGAAGAAGAAACAGCGTTGCCATCACTAGTATTGAGAAAGTCCCTCATACATTCCTTATCTACTTGCATAAATTCACCATCTTGAACAACGTTAGAACCGCCCCTTCTCCACTTACGTTCCTTCAACATGAGCAAATCAATGTCCTCATGGTCGACGTCAGACTGCTAGTGTGAGGTCGCACGTATCAAATCCTTTGCATGAGTGTCACCTGTGGTGGAGCCAGACAAATGCTTAGCGACTTCCGTACTAGTAGGCACGTGAGCAAGGTTAGGGTTTTGGTCAATCGAACTAATAGTGATGAGGTGGCCAATGCATGGATCAACACCAACATTCAAATTCCCAACATTAGCGGGATTAGATCCCAAAGTATCAGCTTCTACTATATCTACCTCATCTTTACGTCTTCCCCAATCATCGTCAACCTTGCGGAGCCAACGATTTCTGGTGGACTCACCAGATTTTTTCAATTAGGCACGCAGAAATGCTCCCCATTCTTGTGGAATGACATCATTAGGACTGTCAAAAAGCATCTCACAGAATTTATCAGAAACCCTAACAACCCACAAATAAAACAAAATACACCAAGTTTCTCGTACTTTATTTTGATTAGCGACCATTTCCCATTAGGTCGCCGCACCTTATTCCACCGCTTCAAAGGCTTACGAACATCAATCCTAACCTTTAATCTCATATAAGATCTCCAGAGGGTAGAATTGTTAGTTGCATCATAGTCCAAAAACTCTCCAACAAAGTTACCCAACTGCTCCCCCACAACCATGGACATAAACCCTATTGGGATATCATGTATTTGCACCCATGTATCAATAAAAAACAGCGAAAACTGAGACAGACTCTCCCTGGGTTGAAGACGTTCTAGCACTAGATTGAAATTATCAAATGTCCAAGGTCCTCCCTCTAAAACCCTTTCCAAATCGACTTCATGAAAAAATAGAAACAGATATAAACCCGTAGAGATTTCCTGTATACAGATGCTTCTCCACGATCGCCAAATGCTAGCCATTCTGTTTCTCATGGCATTAAAATTGATTGAACAATCAGAGAGAAAATGCCCAACAAGACAGAGATGAAATTTTTGGGAGTCTTCGGCTTTGTATTCGTCACCCAACACCAACTCCTCATCTTCCTCATCCATCAATGAAAGATCCGCTAACCGTTTATCCATCAAATGAAAATCACTAGCAAGGAAAACAAAAGGAACCCTAAGAATAACAACGCTTATGATGAAGAGACATACAAAGCTCTCACAGAGGAGAGTCGATCCACTTTGGATACCAAGTTAATAAAGTGGAATAGAGTATCCCATCCCAAATGCTTATGAAGCAAACTCAAGAGTGACAAAATAATGTGAAATTGAGCTAAAATCAGGGGTATTATGGAAAATTTAACTGAAAATCCTCGCTGTTCATAGGTGGACACAAAGCGGGCCCCATAATCTCCACTCCTTTTCTTTTTTGGCAACAACCTCATAACCGCCATTCTTGCGGGGGAAACGAACACACATTTACATATAAACAGAAACCAAATAATTCTTCACAAAAACCTTCTCTTTATTCATTTATTTTCTCACACCCAAAAAAGCTTCCTCAATTCGCAACCGCACAAGCCAATTTCAAACTCCATCCATTATGGCTTCTCGCCGGCGCATGCTTCTCAAGGTCATAATTCTCGGTGATAGCGGGTACTTTTATCACCACCCCCCATTTTTTTGTCTCGCGTAATTTAATTGATTTTTTTCAACCTCTTTTTTGGCTAATTTTGAGAAATTTTTGATGATTTGGCAGGGTAGGGAAGACCTCGCTGATGAATCAGTACGAATCTTTCAAACCCAGATCTTATTTTACATGCAAATTTAGTGATTTTTTTCATTATTTAATTCCTCTTGATTGGGTGTTTGAATTTGGGGATTTGTGTGTAGGTATGTGAATCGAAAGTTTAGTAATCAGTATAAGGCGACAATAGGAGCTGATTTCTTAACGAAAGAAGTTCAGTTTGAGGATAGATTGTTCACATTGCAGGTTACCATCTTTACATTTTCTCCCTGTTTTTATATGCAAAATGTATGCTCTGATGCATTTTATAAACTATACACATAATT
>CAODLS014101425.1:0-11598 GCA_948243855.1 Flueggea neowawraea | reverse complement strand
GGTATTCGAGGAGCCCTTTTGTACACATCCCAAATTTCTGCTGCTTTTATTTCTCCATTTTCAAGTAAAATATCTGCAAAGAGTAAAGACATCCATATCAGAATAAACATATCAGTTCCATAAAATTACATTCATGTGCTTGATGTAAGAAAAAAAGAACTTCAACCAACAAACCAAAAAAATCATCTCTCTACTAGTAAAGAGAACGCTATACACATCTCAAGCAAAATTACCTGTAATTGTCTCTACGGCTGAATGGTATTCTCTTAGCACGGCAGCACATTTTTCCACAGCATAGCGCATGTACTCATCCCGAAGTGCTTCAAGTTTTGCTGCAAGCTGTGGAAAATATGAAAAAATAATAAACCCTAGGATGCTTTATACCAACTATGACAGAAAGATTTAGCACCTAGGTGCTAGAAATATACATTAGGAACCAAATCGTTGTGCTTCTTATAGAATGCTTTTCCGAATCCTGTCATTCCTGTCTGAAGAATCAAAAATTCAGCTAGCCTCGAAGCTTCTAAAGTAGCCTTTGCGGACATCCAACACAAATTATTGATACCGAACATCTCTTGTTCAATGACTCTAGCTGCATATATAAGATAATTTAGTTCACATATTACATTTATCAAATACAAAGTTATATAATTCATAAGCCACACATTATGATTAAATAATGAAATCTGCTGCAACTACAGTAACAAATAGAATTTAACATAAAGCAACAAATCTTCAGCTCATAATTCAAGGGTGCCCTGAAGATGAGCCAAATTAATGAATTTTCAGGCATTAAAGTTTTCTTCCACATGCAGCTTGTTATAGCATCACTATATCCTATATAATGAAAATAACAGTATCAGGGTTAAAGCAAACAATAGATGATTGAAGAAAATTTCTGATCAATCAAACCTTGAAGCCAACATTTTTGAATAAGGATTTCACAGATTGAACTTCAGCAAGAAGTTTAGCAGAAAGGACAAATGCATTTTTGAAAGATTCCATCTTTCAAAGTAAAATTAAATCACTAATTCGAATATGTGTTATTCAATTTCTTTCCAACAGGAATTATATCTTCCAACTGCATGGACCACTTACTCTAAAATTGCTAGTTTGTGGAAACAAAAATATCATTGAGTAGCTCATGCTGATTGAAGTCTAGACTTTACCAAATAATATGAGAAATACAGGTAACTAAAAGCACAGTTTGAAATACATTACATTAAATGAAACAACAAAATAAGCTAAACATAATTGTAAATTTTACATATAAAGAACAAGATTCATGTAACTTACGAGCACATGCACGTACTATAGAGTTCACATAATCTGACTTCCTCAAGAATACCCGGCCGGATATTTCTGTGTAGCGCATGTTTGGCTGGCTACGAATAGAATTTACATCTGTCTGCTTCATGGACATTTCAACATGATTGGTGCGCATATTAACTCTAAATTAAACAAAAGAACACCAAAGTATATACTCTCAATTACCTCTGTAAAGGGGCGGTATGGATCTGGAAAATAGCAAGCCAGAACAGCGACAGCTGCTTCCCGGTATGCCAATCTTAATTTCATTTCTTCTGATATTTCAGTACTATCTTCTTGGCCTGTTTCAAAAGTCCCTTTTTGCTGCACAATCATAGAGAAAAGACATTAAGAAAATAAATCAGTACTTGCTCATATATATTGCAAACAATCGCCAAAAAATATCACCACAATTCAGAAAGAGTTGAGAAGATAGTGATAACCCTTTTCAAAGCTTCCAAAAGTTCCTCTCGTCCAATGTAGTCCAAATCCTTCCTGGCAGTCAAAATGCCGGCTTCATTCCTGCAATTCAGTTTAGACACATTAGCTTCCTGTTATGTCATCAAAAATTATGTCAGATAAAAAAAAAGAATGATGAACTGTTATAATACAGTATATTTTGTAGCTCTGCCCCAGTAAAATCTTCAGTAAGCTCTGCAACTTCCTCTAGGAGAGACACCTTTTCCTCTTCAGAACGGAAGAATTTGTTTCCAGCATGCACCTGGACAAATCAAACTAAGATGATGAAGATGTAAAGCAAAGTAATCTATAAATTCTATCGCATCCCAGATATACCTTCAATATGGCCAATCTACCATCCTTAGATGGCAAACCAACTCTTATAATCTTGTCAAAACGACCCTTCCTCCAAGAGAGCAGGATCAAGAATATCAAGTCTATTTGTTGCGCCGATAATTAGGACCTGATAAGGCCAAGTTTAGTAGTTGATATAAGAATCTATCTTTTCAATCTATATAAGACCAAGAAAGCACACCTGTGATGTAAATTCTTTAAATCCATCCATCTCAGTCAGTATCTGAAGTAAACCTTGTTCCCGCTCAGCACCACCCTAAACAATTCCAATCACACATTCAAGCATATGCAGTGGGAGAGAGCAAGACATTCATATATCCTAGTTTGCATGCAAAATAAAATACAGCCATCTACAAATCACAAACATTTCAAACTTTATTTTTATTTTTATAAAAAAAAATGTACCCTGTCGGGGTAATGAATGGCATCATATGCTCATTTACCATGTCATCAATAGTGGAACAAGAACTCAATAGATGCAAGCAACCAATCAAAACATCTTACCCCACCAATATCAGGTCCCCCGCGCTTGCTGCCAATAGCATCAATTTCATCAATAAAGATTATGGATGGAACAAAAGACCTGGCACTAGCGAAGAGATCTTTGACACGAGATGCTGCCACACCTACAAACATCTAGAAATACAAAACTAAACAGTTCAGGAAGAAAGTGAAATCAAAAACAAAATTAATTGATCGTGTATGGTGACCAATTTCACTATCTTACCTAAATTAAGGCCTTTTAAACTACTTAAGAAAGCGAAGACATAAGAGATTCCAAAAAGAGATACTATTAACCAATATATATTTTTAGGCTGCAATTCAAAAGGATACATTCATTTGATTTCATATCTTACACATTGTAGACTAAATAAGTGTCCTGTTTTAACAAGAACACTGAAATTTAAACATGACAGATTCCCAAATATCCAAAGTAGAAAAGTTCATCATGTAATTAACAACTAAAATTCAAATTAAAATGTAGTAGCCATTTATGTTTCTTGCTGAATAAGTTATATCCTTCATTTTCTCCATTATGAACGAAGTGAACTGTGTATCTATCTTAGTCTAGGGGAAGAAAAAGAAATTTCAACCTTTCTGGTCTGCACATCAATTGGGCCCAATTGCATTGAAATAGGAAAAGAATGTCATGCAAACACAGTGCTAGAAATCATGAGTTTGCCAGTCGTTAAGTCATTTTGTCTTGTCTATTATTTAAAACCACTAAACCTTACCTCCACGAAATCTGTTCCATTTGCTGCAAAGAAAGGCAGTCCTGCTTCACCTGCAATAGCCTTGGCTAGTAGTGTTTTACCAGTTCCCAGAGGTCCATGGAGCAAGACACCTTTAGGGCAATATATACCCTTGTCCTGAAACACTTCCTCATTTTTTAGAATACGTACAATCTCTTGTAGTTCCCTTTTTATATATTCTTGGCCGGCAAAGTCATCAAAGGTAATGCCAGTTCTTTCTTCAGCTGATATGAACTTTGCCCTTGGGGGAAAAAGCAGTGGGAAATTAAACTCCAGGAGGGAGAAGAAGAAGAAGAAGAAGGCAATGGTTTCATTGACTAACAGTGGAAATAATCCCTGAACCCGGAAGCAGTCATATGTGATAACCATGTAATATTACTACATCAAATTGAATACAAATGTAATTGTAAAAAATCAAATGCCAATTCACAGAAACAAAAACAAAAAAACAACATGAACCAATTATCGATACAACCAAACAAACCACAACATTTCAATAAAAACAATCAATCTTCCACTTACCGACTCTTTCCCAGTGACCCAAGAGCATGCCTCTTAAGTGGCTGTCGAACAGGCTGGCTAGGCTTCCCTAAATCGCAAGGAATCAGCTTCGCGTAAATCGGTCTCATCACACTATCAATCCAAACATACAACCCAACCGCCAAAGCAAGCCGCATAGACCAAATAACAGCAGTAGCAACAGTAGAATAAACTTCTGCAGGCACTGTATCCACATTAATCACATCAACATTAACAACCTGCTCGTGTAACTTCTTCCAAACATCATTCCAACCATCAATAGGCATTTTATCTACCACATGTCTCCGGAACACAATCTCCTTCTCCCCTCCTTTCTTCCCGTCCTTGTAGTACGGTAATATCACTGCAAACAAATAATTCAATAACCGCCACTTATTTAAATTAACAACAAATGAATTGCACATTAACAACAATAGTAAAGAGCTTGGATTGGCAACTAACTGACGAACCGGACACGGTCTGGCCGTAGTTGGAATACTCCATGAACTGAACATTGTTAGAGTCCAGAAGCTTCCAGAAATCACTATAGTCAATTCGGTGCGAGTTTTGCGGGTCCCACTCGGAGCCTTTCAGCTTCCCACGGATAGTCAACAACTTTCTACTCCACTCGGAAGCCGCCACCAGCTGCCTCTCGAGCTGCAAATTCGCCTTCCGCTCCATTTCCTCCAGTTTGTTAATTCTCTCCCTCTCCGCATCAGCGAGCCTCTCGAAAAGGCGCGTGGACCCCACATCCTCCTCCTGCTGCGCCGGCTGGACTGAATTGGTACCGGCAGGCGAGGATGCCGTGAGCATGAGAGGCGCGTGGTTGAGAAAGCGGAGGGGAGTGGCGGGAGAATGGAAATTAGTTATGGGAGAGAGCGGGGAGTGAGTGAGAGCGCGGTTTGAGAGTGGAAGTGGCGACGACGTGAAGAGGAGGGTTTTCATGGTTGATGCTGTTGTGGATGGAACATAATAACTACCAAGAGGGAATTGGAAATAGTGGGCTTTTGCTTCCTCTGTTTTTCTTAGCGCGGCATTTTGAGTTTGGTGATGTTTGGAGACGATGACGATGGAGGAGTATCTCTACTTGTTGGCAGATTGGCGTGAGAGGTTTTGTGTTGGGTTTTTGGTGAGGAGTACAATCCCGGTGCAGAATATTTTGAATACTACGTCGTTTCATTTATTTTTCAAGAAATCCTGCTAAAATAATTAAGAAAAATTGCTATTTTATTTTTATTATTATTATTATTATTCAAAAATTTAATTTTTATATATATATAATTAAAAAATTTAATAACATCCTCCGAAATAATAATAAGTATAAGTTTGAATTTCACATAATACAAACACTCCAAAATATATGTAGAAGGTATTAATATAATTTTTACAAAATAGCTGAATTAATTGAGTAAATGATTTATAACGATTTTCAACAAATATATCTGAATAAAATGTGGTTTATAGAAACTAATGCACCATTAAAAAATTGTGTAATAGTAAATTGAAATAAAATGCATAAAAACATTTTTTTCTCCAAATATATAGCTAATTTATAAGACAATAAATTAATTCCTGTTTTTGGTATTGATTTTTTTTGACATTTATGTCTTTTCAATCCACCTTTTAGTCTTCTTTTGAGATGTTAAACAATTTCTTTCATTTTTATTCCTTGGAAAATAGATTTATCATTAAAATGAGCCTCTTCATTTTTTTTATGCACACTTTAAATTTTTCTCGGCAACCTAATTACTTGAAATATGTTCTTTTTTTTCATCTTTTGTAAATGTTTTCCGCAAAATGTGTTCCTTCATTCTGCCAGCAAGTAAAGATATTGCAGACAATCGTGGCATAAATATGAGTAGTGTTTTTCTATTAGACTCCTTCAAAGTTCTTACAATATATGTGCCAATGGTATTTTTTTGATATTTTTGTATCAAATACTTCTAGAGTGCTGCTATTTGGCTAAAATTTATCCGGATAAAAAGCACTTTTAATTACAAAATGTCCATAATGGCCTGGAAAGGTTGAAAATAAAAATGGAAATAATAATTAAATAAATTATATTTTTAAGAAAATTTGGTCAAAACTCATGGAAAATTGTAGTTGAAATAAAAATACAAAACAATTTCCAATACAATGTAATTTATAGTAATTATAATTTCTGTTAGATTGAGAATACCATCCATAAACAGTCATTAAATCTGGTCATCAACAAAATAAAGGTATATAATGACTAAGTCATATATGAAGACTATAAATATATATGTGACAAAGAACACAACAGATAGAAAAACTCATTTCTATTTGCACAATTTTCAGCAGTAGACCGTGAGGATAGATTAAGAACACAAGGCCGAAGTAGTCAATTCTTTGTAAGGATGGTATAAGGAAGAATTTGTGTGCTCTTGTGTTCAATTTTCAAATAATTCTTCCTTATCCGGATAGACGACAGCTTTGTGGGCTCTTGTGTTCACAAGCCACCGAAACGGACGACAGCAGCACCACATAGACGACAACCTGTGTTTTTTTCATGGGTCTGAGTAGTTGCATTCAATAATTATCTCTTCGTTTACATAAAGCTATCTATAAGTATTAAATAAGAGAATCAGTTATCAATGCTATTAAAAGAAGCATAAATGTTCCACCAAAAATCATAACAACTTTTTGTAGCTATATAGTTACTTGAAATAAATTTTCCACCAGGATGCACCAGGAACAACTTACGTGATAGATATCCGCACCCATTCTCAAAGAATCTTCAACCATGGCTATGTCTCCAATTCCTTCCTCTTGCCAACAACTGTTCTGTTGATCTTGCATCTCTACTCTTAGAAAATCCATAAACAAAATCAAGAAAAACAACAATTAGAAACTTTTTTCATGAAACATGATTGTAGCTATCTTCAGAAACTCATAATCAAGAAAGTGTATCAACCCACAAAACAAAAGCACAAAACTAAAATTATACTAGAACAATAGCAACCTAAATCTGAAATCAACAAAATCTAGTGAAACAGAAGAGCATAGCTGAAATTAAACCTAAACCAAGAAACAAAACGACCCCATAATCCTCAAAGATCAGAAATCTAAAAAACCTTTAATGTGTGAAAATCAACAAAACAGAAGAACATAACTGAAATTAAACCTACACTAAGCCGTGAGAAATAGAGAATGAAGAAAAAACAGAGAGCGGCCGAGAGAGACAACAACTAGAGGAACAATGAGGAACAATTCATCGTGCGGTTGTATGAGAGGGATAATGGATGGGTGGGTCGAAGATGACTGAGGAAGAGTGCCGAATCGGTGGGTGCGGTTGTATGAGAGTGAGCAGAGAGGAAGAGTTGTGCGGCTAGGGTTGATTGATTTGAGGGAGAGGCGAGAGGATGACTGGGTATTCATGGGTGGGTGCAGGCTGCGGACGTTTTGAGTCTGGTGGCAGTGCATTTTCGGCTTGGTTGTGTCTGTTGAGTCAATACTACGCAGTTCTACGTAGTATTCACTCTATAATTTTATATTGATTTTAAAAAATAATAATAATTTATTCAATATTTATTAAATGATAAAAAGCTCAAATATATTTTGACTTTTTTCCAACATTTATTTGGATTAATTGAAAGATTTTTTTTTATATTTGTAATATTTAAATTGTTAAAATTACTAATAATAAGTGATTTTTTTTATAACAATTGAAAGATTTTTATAGTTGTTATTTAACGATTTAAATGGTTAATCAATAATAATACTTCAACTAATGTTCAAGAAACAATAGCATATGTATATTAGACTACTTAATATTTTTCAGATAACAATAGCATTTAATGTATATGTTACTTAATGTTAATAACATTTAGTGTATACTAGTTTAGTGTTAGAGGTTTTGAGTATAAAGTTTATGGCATAGTATATTTAGACTTTACAAGTAGTTTAATTGATTTGTTGATAGTGTAGAGTTTATAATATAGACATTATACCTTTGTACACCTGAAGATTATGGTGTGTACACCTAAATTTCATATAGTATACGTCTTTATACACCTAAATTTTATGTAGTGTACACCTAAAGTTCATGTTGTGTGCACCTTTGTAAGTCATGAAATTTAGGTGTACAAATGTGTACACAACATGAACTTTATGTGTACAAAGGTGTATACTACATGAAATTTAGGTGTGCAAACTAAAATTTAGGTGTAAAAATATGTACACAACATGAACTTTAGGCATACAAAGGTGTACAACATGAAATATAGGTGTAAAAAAGATGTATAAAACATTAAATTTAGGTTTACAAAGGTGTACACAACCTAAATTTAGGTGTACAGAGGTGTACACAACATGTCGCACACCTTTGCACACCTAAATCTCATGTGCACACCTACATTTCAGGTTGTGTACACATTTGTAGACCTAAATTTCATGATTTATACACCTTAACATACACTAAATGTTGCATTATATGCAAGTAGATTCAAGTTTTGTACACCTATATGAATCATTTATTGTTCACACATCTTAACATGCAAATATTTTGCAAATTATATTATATATGAACCAAAATATAATTTTTCCAAGTCCAAAAGTATATGAACCAAAATATAAATATATTATATATGAAACAAAATTATATTGCAAGTCCAAACAGTTGAAAAATTGGTTCTTAATTATATTGTACAAATTTTTTCATATAAGATTGCAATTCATAAGAACTATATTAGTGTATTCTAAGTTGATTTATCAAATTGTATGCGCTAAATAAATTGTTAAATTATAAAACTTGAAATTACTTACATATAATACAATATAACAAATAAAAATTGTTCATGTTACATTACATTTTATTAATATAAAATTATAATAAAAAGTATATAATATTTAATATATAAATATATTTTATATAAATGGAAAAAAAATCATTAAGATGATGAAGATGTTTTATAAATCATGTTATATATAAAACATATAAATCAATTAATTATGAGTGAAATCATATTATATATATATATATATATATATAAGTATGATTTGAAAAATTTTAACATTCAATATAAAAAAACTGAAATGAATTAATTAATTATGACGTAAATACATTAAGTTGCTAATATATATTTAATTTAATGTATGTGTCAACTTTAAATATCAATGTAAATACATTAATGATGTATTGGAAATTTCAACTACATTAAATGAATTTGTATTTTGTAAATTATTAAATATGATTTTTAAAACTATTTTGAAGGGAATTTTAGGTATAAAAGTTTAGGATAAAGATTTTTGGACAAATATACCCCTATATATCCGGATAAATTTTAGCCAAAAATCTTTATTGATACTTTTAAAACATGAGCACAAAAATCCCAACAAATGTAAATTTTATGCAACTGCAATCAACTGTGGATGAATTAAACTTTACCGAGTGTTTACAATGTTGACTACCATAATTGATTTTGTACTCCTTAATTGCAGATAATTTGTCAAGTTTGTAAACCATATAATCCAATGACTCTATTTACTAAATTATGAGCCGCAGATATATACATAAATTAATTTTAAATATCAAATGATTTGAGGAGTGATATAGATTTAGATTTTACAACTTAAAAAAAACAAAATTATCGAAATTAACATTCGATCTGCAAAATTTTCTCTAACTGAAATTATCTAAATTGAGTGATTAAGTTATTCTTACAGCGTTGGATATTGCAAATTCCGGGTTAGATCGATAATGGTTACCAACTATCTATATTAATTATCTAAAAATTATTATTTAAAATTCTACAACAAAATGATAATTTAAAACTATAAATCCTTAAAATTATAAAAATTAAATAAATATTTAAAAATGGCTCTTAGACTTCCATTATTTATTAATCTACTAAACTTTGAATAAATTTATCATTAATAAAATTAATGCAACTATAAATAATAAGTAATGTTTACAAAACTCATATTAAAACATCAAAAAACCATCCATATGTCAATCAAGTAATGGTTCCCACAAAATCCTCCCAAGCAAAGAAATATTATTTCTTAACAACAGAAACATACACATATGCAACTCTTCAACTTATTTATTGTCTGAAACACTATTGTAATACCCTGTTCATTTCGACTAATTATTCTGGTAATTTTTTAGTTACATTTTGAATTTAATCTTTAGGTTTGAAGGGTAAATTTTGATTTAAAATATTAATTAAATAAATTAATGATATTTTGGAGAGTTAAATTTTTGTTGGTGTTAATAGAATTTTTGAAGTGTATTGGGGAGTTAAATTGAGTGAAATTTGGTTGAAATTGGAAAAAAGAAAGAAATTTGGAAGAAGAGAATTCAGGAAGCGAACTACAGGTCATTCAGTGTTTAAACAAAATGACGTGTCGTTTGGTATGTGTGCACTATCGTCTGTGTGCAAGAAAATGACTTGTTGTTCGGTTGAAAGGTTAAACGACGTGTCATTTTGACTCGCGGTCGTTCGCTTCTTATGGATGTCGTTCACGTGCAAAACGACGCTATTTTTGTTTAGCTCAAAACGCACCGTTTTGGACAGAATGGACAGACGTCGTTTTGAGCCAATTCAAAACGTACCGTTTCGATTTTTTATCCAATCCGATAGATTCTTTCTTTTCCCTCCTTCTTCTTCGTTCTTCATTTTCTACAAACACTCTCTCTCTCTCCCGACTCTCTCTCTCTCTCTCAGTTCTGTCTCTCTCCCATCTCTCTCTCTCTTCCTCGTTGGTCGGACTAGCCATCCAAGGTAAATGTCACTTTCTCTCTCCTCTTTTATTGAGTTATTTTCTTGAATATTCAATGGGTTTTGTCGGAGCTAAGTTTCGAATTTTGAAGTGATTTTTGGGTGGATTTTGGATGGATTTTTGTTGGGTTTTGATGGGTTTGAGTTGAAGAACATGAATGTAGGTTGAAAATGGAAGATTGGATGGTTTTTGATGAAAAGGTATTTCGGTCCAAAATTTCCAAGAACGTTTTTGGATGTTTGGCTTGTTTTTTTTGAATGAACCAAGGGTATATTTGGGTTCCTTGGATGATTTTTAGTTGATTGGTATGGTTGAAAACATTGGGTTATGCCTAGTTCGGGATTAGAGACCATTTGGTGTAGTTTTATAACGAAAGGACCAAAACTAAAATTTTACATAATTCTGAGTATATTGAGAACCAAATATGATATTTAGCATTTCAGCGATTGAAATGTAATTTATGATAAGTATAATGGTAGATTTGTAATTTTTAGAAATTCGACGATTAATTTGAAAATTTTGACTACTTAGAGGACTAGTTAGTAATTTCAGAATACTTTGAGAAATATTTTGAAAAGTTTGAGGAGTAAAGCGTAATTTTATATAGGTCGGAGACCAATATGTAATTTTACATCAATGATCAATTTTGGAGAGATAAGTTTAATATTCGATCGAGATGGGTTTTCGGTCAATGTTTGAGGTCTTAGTTTCTATATAAGCATTTCCATATCACATATTCTGCATCGCCACAATTACCGTGTATGACCCTTTGGTAATAAAATTCTGTTTCAGCTCAGTTTGATATTTGAGGTGGTCAGCCATCCACCGACGTCAGTCGTCTATTCACTCTGCTATGTGACACTTGTCCTGGTCCGAGATTTGGATTATTGGCTCGGCGTCCAGGTGAGTGAAATGACAGCTTCAGACACATAGACTGTGTCTTCTAAATTATATGTTTTTG
>CAODLS014099175.1:0-15000 GCA_948243855.1 Flueggea neowawraea | reverse complement strand
TTTTTTTGGCTGACATTAAAATGTAATCATGTAAGCATTCGGGCTGGTGGTGTTGGAGTAAATCTTCAAGCTGCTGACACTGTGATCATATTTGACACTGACTGGAATCCTCAGGTGAGAATTGAAACAACTCATCTTTTTCTATTTTATTTTGATGCTATGTTAGCAATTGAGTCATAAGCTGGCCTATTTTTTTTTTTTGCTTGCTATATCACAGGTGGATCTTCAAGCACAAGCTAGAGCTCATAGGATTGGCCAGAAAAGGGATGTGCTTGTTCTTCGATTTGAGACAGTAACCATTTGCACTTCTTTATGATAATTTTAACAATATTCTATAAGATACAGAATTATGAGGTTTCATTGTTCGTCTCAAACTAAATTCTAACACTGTTTTAGTAATTTGGATTTCAGAGATTGGATGAAGACTATATATTTTTTTTTTAATTACATTGAAGAATTGTGTAAAAGTAACTGTTTTGAAGTTTCTGCCATTGTCCATTTACTATTGTGCATTTGGCTAGAGGTAATATTCATATAGCATGTTATGCACAGAAAAGCGTGCAACAAATTTCCTTGAAATTTATCAAAATCTGTAAACTAGTCCCTTTGTTATTGAATCCTCCTCCTCCTAAATTCCTGAGATTTCAATTTTTAAAGGAAATTATTCTCCTTTTTCTAAGTCTCCATTTGAGGCTAATAGTGCCCTTTCAAATTTTCCTTCATGATAATTCAGTGTAAACTAACACGGGGGAGTAACTGACTAAGGAGATTTTAAAGCCAAAGGTACTACTAACATCCTAGTTACTGTAAATTTCCTGATGAAAAGAAAGTTACTGTTAGCTTGAGGGACTGACTAATTATTTATACTTGTATTATTGAAACTTCTGAATCCATCATCATCAAATACACTATTTACCAAATGTACCTAATTATGGATCTGCATTTAACTTGAACTTTGTTATGATTGAAAAGGTGCAAACTGTTGAAGAGCAAGTCAGAGCTTCTGCTGAGCATAAACTTGGTGTAGCCAATCAGAGCATTACTGCTGGTTTTTTTGACAATAATACTAGGTGACCTGAATATTGTCTAGGAAACAGTTTTTTGTATTTTTTATGATTATATGTGAAGATTTTCACTTGTTACTTGGAAACAAATTTTGTGAAACAGCGCTGAAGATCGTAGAGAATACTTGGAGGCCCTTTTGAGGGAATGTAAGAAAGAAGAAGCTGCACCTGTGTTGGATGAAGATGCTTTAAACGACATTTTAGCTCGCAGGTAACCATTGTTTCAGCATAATCTTTGATCAGTCATCAGTCTATTATTTAGTCTAACAAGTATGGAAACTGAAGGTTTGACCAGAGATGTTTCTTCCTGTTTTAAAATATTTGTGTCAAATATGTGAATTTTCCTTGAATATTGAAGCTCTTGTTAATATACTATAAATTTTATATGCTTTGCTAATTTGGGATGGAAAAGTTTGTATTACTAATTACATCACAGTATTCATAGGTTTTATTTTTCTATATTGGCAGTGAGAAGGAGATTGACATCTTTGAATCAGTTGGCAGAGAAAGGCGGGAGCAAGAAATGGTACAGATGATATATTTACTGGTTTGTGTAGTGTGATACGCTTATGATAATCACTCATTTTAATTTCTAATGATGCAGGTAAAGTGGAAGAATATGTTAGTTAAAAAGGCGATGAATGTTTC
This sequence comes from Flueggea neowawraea, assembly GCA_948243855.1. Taxonomy (NCBI): domain Eukaryota; kingdom Viridiplantae; phylum Streptophyta; class Magnoliopsida; order Malpighiales; family Phyllanthaceae; genus Flueggea; species Flueggea neowawraea. Next base: position 13,288 of record CAODLS014099175.1, on the reverse strand, counting down.
TGAACCTTTGCCTCCCCTGCCTCCTCGCCTAGTAACTGACGATGATTTGAAAGCATTACACGAAATGATGAAATTGTATGATGTACCAAAAACTGAGGTACCATCTAATTCTGGGATGAAACGCAAGGGCCAGCATCTTGGGGGTCTTGACACACAGCACTATGGAAGGGGAAAGCGAGCAAGGGAGGTCTGCTCCTGATATTTTATTCCGCATGACGATATTTTCTGTGTTAGTATGTTCTACCATTTAAATGTTGTTCTGAATTGTGGGTTTATTAGGTGCGCTCTTACGAAGAGCAATGGACAGAAGAAGAATTTGAGAAGATGTGTCAGGATGATTCTCCTGAATCCCCAAAATTAAAGGAGGAAGCAGCAGTTAGGATGTTTCCACAGGACAATAGTGGATTGGTAGCTAGTGTCAATGCTGATCCTCCCGCCCCTACTTCCCTAGTTCCATCAGAGTCTGTGGATAATTCAGTGGCAGGATCAGCACTGCAGCAGATAAAGGAAGTAACACCACCATCCAAACGGGGACGCGGAAGGCCACGAAGAGTAGATAAATCTCCTGCTGCTGTGGCAATTGCAGCACCTTCTGTACCTGATAGCTATGCAAATCTGGCTTTGCAGAAAGGAACTGAGCCTTCTCCCTTAAAAACAACTGTTGGTGATTTGTCAGGAGTTGCAGGAGTGGGCACACCTCAGCCTGTCACAGTGGTAGTTTCTAGCCCTCAACCATCCACCCCTTCAATATCCATCACACCTAGCTTGCAGTCAACTGCTGCTTTGTCCACTGTACCGGTTCAACCAAAAGGACGAGGTCGAAAGCCTCAGATTGTAGCACAATCACAGAGTGGGGTTCAAGCACCACGGCGCAGGGGAAAGAAGCAAGAGTTGCTGTCAACTGCTCCTGAAATTTTACCTATTTCTACTCCATTCTATGAGCAAGTGCAGATTATGTCCATCAGTTCACCGGTTGTTGCCATGGGAGGGGCTGTTACTAACACTTCTTTATCACATTCTCCTAAACAATTACCTGTTTCTGTTGCTGTAGAAACAATTGGTGGATTGACTCAGCATTCTGGGTCAGGTGTTGCTTTGGCTTCTCCACCACCACCTCCAATTCCTGTTATATTACCCATTATTCAGTCCTCTCCTCCTCCTGTTCCTGTACAAATTGCAGGGCAGTGCCCGAAGGTTCAAAGTGGATCAGGAGCACCACGGCGCAGGGGAAGGAAACAAGCCATGGCTTCTCAGGCTCTCCCTGACATTTCAGCTGCGCAGTTTTCAAAACCAGATCCTCTACAACAGAATAAATCAGAGGTCTTGTTCGGAAGTAAAACTATCATTTTGAGAGGTAATGAAGACGAACCGAGGATTGTTAACCAGGAGCAAGTATCCGTTGTTGCAATGCAGGATCCAAAATTGCAAGAGAGTTCAAATGATACAACCCAGCAGAGTCAACCAACGGGTGGATCAATAGTGCATGATAGTGCTGCTGGGGGTAAGATATACATTTCTTACAGTTATAAAGCATAATATATTTTTTTGATCGGGAAAAACTCAAAATTTTGTGCAGGCTCTTCTGTTCCTAACGTGAATGCTGATAAGTGTGATGCGAGTGCCACAACAAATGTGGTTACACCAGAAAGTAGCTCATCCAAGGTTAATGTCGATGAACAAAGTGGTAATGAAAGTAGAGTTGCCCTAGCTGTAGCTGCATCCAACAAGACTTCTGTGGAGGTGTTGCAAAACCAGAGTTTGGAGGGACCACCTGAGTTGTTTCCTGGTTCTACTGCCATAAATGTTGTTTCTGGCTCTCTGCCAATTCCATCTGATGCTGCTAATGTTCTTACCTCAGAATTGGCCTCTCCTGTTGATGTGCAAGTTAAACGGCCTGGCCGCAAGTCTTCAAATAGAGTAGAAGCTACGAGGCATAGGGGAAGAATACCAGGCCCAGTTTCCCCTGTTGTGGATGCTTCAGCTAATGTGGATCCAAAACTTATTGCACAGTCACAAAATAAATCCAGAGATTCGTCAGGGAGCAAGGGAATGTCGTTGAGAAGCAAGAAAGAAAGTGAACATAAAGAACCATCCAATGTTGTTCAGATAAATGCTTTTGGTCGAATTAAGACTGCTGATGTAACTGATGTTGCACGTGTGATGAAGGAGATTTTCTCAGAGACTTGTTCATCAAAAACGAAAGGAGTTGACTTTAAGAATGTTGATCAAAATACTTTGTCAAGTAAGATCACGCTGGAAGCTGCAAAAACCCAAAGTTTGGATGATAAAACAAGTTCACCAATAGCGGCTTTGGGAGACACAGTTCCTGTTTCAGGGATTTCAACCAACAGTTCTGAATGTTCTGGGTTTGGGCCTGCTGTTAGAAAGGAAGAGGATAATGTTTTAGCTAAAGCGCCCAATTTTGAAAATGATGATTCCAAAGTTGAAGTTGTGCATTTGAGTGGATCTGATGAAAGTTTGAGGCTGGCCAAAAGCTCGATTACAAGTATTGATATGGAGGTCGGTATTCAATATCCTTCTCAAAAACTGTTTATCTTCTATTAGTTTTAGTAAAGGGCATTCCAGCAACAATATTGATTCATATTTAGCACATATTCAGAAAATAAAGGAGTCTGTTATGTTCTCGATATTAGCCTAATTTAGCTTTAATATATGTCAGTTTGGGTTTTTATTTGTAGATTTCGTTACTATGTATTCCTTTAGTGGGAAGTTGAATACTATGTTTTTAATGGGTTTTGCTGGAAGAACTTTTTTTTCTTGGTATTTATGTGAAGTAACAAATAATAGTCATTTGCTTCTTGCAGGAAAAACCAGAAACTGTGGACAAGGTGTGTGAAAATGTGAAGAATACTGATTGTTCAAAGTTGGCTGCTTCTGGAGACAGCTCTCTTGAGATGGTACTTCATCATTTACCCTTATATATCTTGCTTATAATTACTTGCACTGAGCAATTTAAATATACTGAGATGTGATCTTTTCCATGTCTATCGGTCAGATGACATCAAGGGTCATCACATCACATGCTATTTAAGTTGAAAAGACTTTGACAAGACACTCGTACATTGCTTATTTTGTGTGTTGTAGTGTATGAATAACATATCACCAACTTTTGTTTCTCATAAGTCGTGGAATTCTTGCCTTCAGAACATTGTGCTCTATTGATCTCATAGATTTGCCTTTTTTTTTCAGGTTGAAATGGTATTGGAACGCCAAAAAGAACCTGGGATTGGTGTGAAAGAAGAAAGTGCCAAGAGTATTGTCACTGTTCAAGATACATCAGATCGTGTTAGTGGGTACCAATTGGAGGATCAATCTTCAGAAGCAAAATATAAGAGGGGTACTGCGTCCGATGCTTTGCTTCCTGTGGCTTCTAACTCTACTGATATAGAGCTACCTGCAAAAGATAGTACTGCAGAGCATCTGTCACCGATTAGGAAAAGTGGAGGGGGTGATTCTGTTGAACCTTGCAGTATGGAAGTTGACACCTCTGAAATTGAAGCACCTTCTAAAGATTTTGCTATTATGCAGGATGTTCTAGGAGTAAGCGATGGAGTGCGATTCACTTCTGAAGTTGGAAAAACCAAGGGTGATGAGGATGAAGTTTCTGATGTTGAAGGCCAAAAATCGGTGCCACAGGAAATCATCTCTGAATTGGGTCAGAAAGAGAAGGATCATGATGACTATGATGTCCATCCGGGTATAAAAAATGAAGAGAGCGTACATCTTGAGGTTTGCAATAAAGAATTAGACTTTTCGAAAGTACATTTGCCATTGGCGGATGATATACCTGCTAAAGTAGCCGATAAAGAATTAGTTCCTGAAGATAATGTTGGAGCACAGATCTTTCCAGTGGTTGAAAATGTTCTTTCTCCCTCTCCCTTGGCAAAAGAAGGTGATTTAGTTGGCAGTGTAACAGCTGCGGAAGAACCTCAAGGATTTGAAGAAAAAATGTCTGATGAAACAGATGCTTCTAAGGCAAGTGGAAATGTGATAAATTATTTATCTGAAACCTTGAACAAATCTTCATCTCCATTGACAATGGAGAAAGAAATGAACGGGTTACCTGCTGATCAGTCTTCATTTGACTGTTCTACAGCCCTGGAGGAATCAAAATCATCTAAAGCTGTGATAATCAACCAGATGGATGCATCACACACTAATATTAGTATGCAAGGAAGTGTACAAGGAAACATTGCTAAACCTACATTGACAACAGTAGAAGATAAGGTTGAACACTTGATTGAGAATGGTCTTGCATGTACGTCAGTGGTAAGAGAGGAATTGAATGAAAGTGGTGGAGAGAGTGATCAGAGGAGTGAAACTGTAGGTTTGTCTACTTCGATTTCAGCAGTGGAGGAAGAGGGTTTGGTGAGCTCGTCTCAGAATATTCCACCACCCACCTCATTGGTTGAATCAAAAGTATCCGACTTAAAAAATGATGTTCCTTTGGCAAAGGAGGAACAGGACGTGGAGGGATCATCCGAGAATGTTTCTCTCTCCGGGTCACTGGTGGAAACAAGTGTGTGTGAAAAGAATGATGATAAAATGGACGAATGTCGGGCCAGTGATATTGTGCCTGAAATTCTGCCGCCTCCATCGCCTACTTCAGCAAAGGAAGAACAAGAGGCTGAGGGGTCGTCTGAGAAGCTTCCTTTCTCCAGCACACTGGTGGAATTAAAAGTTAGTGATGAAAAACTGGATGCAACTAAGGCCTGCAATGTTATGCACCAAAGTGATACTGTGCCTGAAATTCTGCCCCCTCCATCGCTTCCTTTGGCAAAGGAAGAACAAGAGGTTGAGGGCTCGTCTGAGAAGGTCCCTTTCTCCAGCACACTGGTAATTAAAAGTTAGTGGTGAAAAGAATGATGAAAAACTGGATGCAACTGAGGCCTGCAATGTTATGCCTGAAACTCCTTTGGTGCTAGAGGTGCATGATGATCAAATGGATGCATCTAATGCCTGCAATGTTGTGCTTGAAACCCCTGGAATGGAGGATCAGGAGGCATCCAAGAAGGTTCCTCTCTCCAGCTCTCAGGTAGAATCAAAAGAGTATGATGAAGCGGATGATGATGGAATTGAATCCAGGGCCTGCAATGATCAAATGGATGCATCTAATGCTCACAATGCTGTGCTTGAAACCCCTGGAATGGAGGATCAGGAGGTATCCAAGAAGGTTCCTCTCTCCAGCTCTTATGTAGAATCAAAAGAGTCTGATGAAAAGAATGATGATGAAATGGAATCCATGGCCTGCGATGTTGTGCGTTAAACTCTGGAATCCATGGCCTGCGATGTTGGGCCTGAAACTCTGCCTCTTGCATCTCCTTTGGCGATGGAAGAACAGGAGGTTGAGGGCTCATCTGAGAAGGTTCCTCTGTCCAGCTCACTGGTGGAATCTGGAGGCCATGAAGAAAAAAATGATGATCAAAAGGATGCATCTAAGGCTTGTGATTTTGTGCCGGAAACTCTGGCTCCTTCATCGAAGAAGGAACAGGCGGTTGGGAGCCCATCTGAGAAGGTTCGTTTCACCAGCTCACAGGTGGAGTCAAAAGTATGTGATGATGAGAATGATCTAATGGATGCATCTAAGGACTGTGATAATATACGAGAAACTCTTGCTATTCCATCTTCACTTTCAGCTATGGAGAAACAGGAGATTGAGGGCTTATCTGAGAAGGTTCCACTTTCTAGCTCTTTAGAGTCTGAGGCAAAGAATGATGATCAAACGGATGTATCTGAGGCTTGTAATAAGAAGGTTCCACTTTCTAGCCCATTGGAGATGGGTGCTGGTGGTAGCTCAGTGTCGCTTGATGTAGCAAAAGGGTCTGAAACTGGTAAAGTTAATGACATTAAATGCATCAAGGAATTATTCTCAAAACTAACCTATGCTTGCCTTCCTCTTTTGTTGCAGTGGACGAAATGAAGAATGAGGGCACATCTGATGTGAATGTTGATAGCAGTTTGGTGCCGGAGGTATTGAAAGTGCCTGAAACTGAAAGCGACAATCAAGTTGCCGTGACTCAGGGTAGTCCTAAGGCTCAAACCACATTGGCAGACCCTGGTCTGCCTTTATGTTTGTCTCTGGTGGCTGAAGAAAGGATCAGGGGCTCACCTGAGAAGAGTCCTAGTGGCATTTTGACAGCAGTGGAGGAACCAAAAAGCCCTGAAGCTGAACTTGGTGATCAGATTGTTGTAACCGAGACTGGAGAGGTAGAAGCTGAACATGCTCAGGTTGGTAGTGTCATTTCTGACGGTCGATCCAGGAATGTGGAGCCACATTTATCTTCCCTGGGGTCAGAAGCAGCAAAGATGCAGGGTTCATCTGAAAACATTCCAAATGAAGCTAATTCAGCGGCTGCAGGAGATGATCAAACTCAGTGTGGTGAGACATATGACAAGACGTCAGAAAACACTGATCTGCCGTCATCATCCCCGGCAATGGAGGGGAGAGGTAGATCCTTCCGCTGAGAAAGGTTCCACTAGCAGCCCTAAGCAGCTGACTGATTCAACAGGGTCTGAAGCAAAAGAAGATCAGGATTATTCGGAGGTCAGGGGTATTGTGTCGGAGGATCCAGTTTGCAGCGCCGAAGTGTCAGAAAAATCAGCAGACCCTGAAGTATAGTTAAGCATCTAATTTAACATTTTTTGTTGTACAGTTGTATCAAAGAAGGGGGGGCCAAAATTTTTTATGACTCTTTAGGATGTCCACTATTGTACTGCCCCATATATGTAATTCAACTTTATGATTAGCGATTAAATTAAATTGTGTAACTTATCCTGGACTCGCATCTTTATTGACTAAATGTTCTTCATTAGAGTTTCATGCTACTATAGATTTATAGTATCGTCTTATTTGGTTTATGAATTGTGGTTTGGTTTTCTCCACATGGTTTATCTTGGTTCTGTTCATGTCGCCCAAAGTTGTCTGGAAACGACACCGTTGGACACAACTTGTGAGTTTTGATGAACGACAAGAAGCAGACAAGCAGCAAACAAAGGCGTCTATTAATAGATGAGTACAACGACCAAAACAGCACCAAACACCTAAATCATCTCTCTGCACTGTACATTCAGCAATCGACGTTGCAGTGGTTAAGCTCAATGGACTCCGGTAACGCAATGGTATCTTTACCATTTCCTTTTTTCTTTCCATTTTCTTTTGCTCTTTTTGTTTGCTACTACTAAAAAACAAAGCAATTTCGAAAAAAAGAAAAAAAGAAAGGGAGGCCAAAGCCAGCATTACGAATGTCTTTAGCTCTGCTTCTTGTCTGAAGTGAATTATATACATAGATAACAATTTTCTGTTCTCTGTTTGGATTAAACAATAAAGACGGAATCTTCCTCATCTGCTGCGGTGGAGAGAGGCGAAAAAGTGAAAAAGGTAACTCGGCTTGCTAATGGCGTGCAGTCAGTGGGGACTTTGAAAAAGGTTTTTGAATCAATGATATCAGATTTCAGTCTATCTCACAGCTTGGATCATGCAGCATGCATGGTGGATATGCTCGGCCGCCATGGTTTCCTTGCAGAAGCAAAAGAATTGGCTGGCAAATATTCAATGACAAGAAATGTCAAGGCCAGCTCATGGGAAGCTCTGCTTGGAGCTTGTTTCTCACATGGTGAAGTAGAGATGGGGACTGATTTGGGGGAGGCTTTGAAGGTATTAGTGCCCCAGAAAGAGATGAGCTATGTTCTGCAATCAAATTTGTATTGCAGTAAGGGGAAATGGGAAGAAGCTGAGATTGTTAGAAAGGCAATGGCGGATGAAGGGTTGAAGAAAATGCCTGGTTGTAGTTGGATTGAAGTGATAAACAAGGTGACAGCTTTTGTAGCTGGACATTATTAACATGCTTACAAAGAAGAATTGTCTGAGGCATTACGTTTCCTTTATTGAACGGCCTAATACATGTGAACCCCTTATTGATCGTGTAATTTTTTCCCCAATTGCTTACAGATCCCCCCCCACTTGTAAAAACCACTCTACCCTTATATGCTGATATGACGATTTTAGTGTCTTTCAATTGCTCTAAGGCGCATTATCATTTTTTAAATTGATGTGATAATATTTCATCTTAACAAGACATTAAAAAAACTTAAACCAACCTAAACTACAAACCAAACCATTTACCCTAACCAAATTACTCTCACCCAAACCAGTCCCCCTTTGTTCTCGTCTGCCATACTCCACCCACCACAGCCATTACTGTTGTCATCTCTCTTTCTGTGTTTTCATTTCAGTTTCAGAAATCCACCAAGATCCAGAAACTATTGTTTTCTTGTCCACAACAAAGAGCAAAACCTAGAGCAAAATTGAAAATCCTAATTAAAAATCTAGATAAAATTTTTGAAAAAAGATCAAAAATTGAAACACCCAGATAAAAAATTAAAGACCGTAATAAAAAATTTAATTCCAAAATTAAAAAACCAATTGAAAAATTAAAAAACGATAGCAAAAATTAGAAACCCGAACCACCACGTTGCAATCAAGTGCAAAATTTAGAGCAAAAATTGAAAGATAAAAAAAAAAAGATCCAAGAATAATGATGCGGAAACTCTTGTTTGTGTTAGTTTTGGTGCTCTGCTCCAATTATTTATGTACGTTATCATTTGATTTATTATTTAATAAAGATGCATTTCATTTTATATCTATGGAATATGTTTTATATTGATAAAATATTCATGAATATTTCATTCTTCCTTATGTCATCAACTATGTGACTTGATAGTAAAATCCTAAAGTTAAAAGAATACTATTCTAAATATCCTTAATTGATTATTATTATGTGAATGATAATAAATTAAGATTAATATATTGTTAAGTAGATAATCTCGTTTTAATGATTATGGATATAAAGACATTACTTAGAACATAGATACGTGTTAGAGAACACGTATTGGACTGACCCGCTATAAAAGTACTTTATGGATTAATGTCACAAGTAGCTTTGCAGTGTTGATTTTGAGTCTTCTGACTGAAACTCACTATCGACTCCTATATGATGAATCACATGTTTTAACTTAGTCAAACGTTATCCGTAACAGGATAATTATAAATGCTATGATTGTATATGTCATGAATCATATAGAGGAGTGAGAGTGACAAATTTGTTCCTCTTATGAAGAACGATATCTTTAGGCCTCTTAATGAGTAAGATTGATGGAATGTATGCATACTTAAATGAATTGATAAAAGAGTTTATCAATATCATTTATTATATCAATCTACTTGAGATCAAGAAACGTATTAAGCATATAAGATTGACATATGATCATGCCTTACGCTTAATATAAATATCGTGAGACAAAATGACCAAATATCAAACTGTATAAGGTTAAAATCGGATATCCGACATCCACTTGATTTTGGGTTGCCATAATTTATTATTAAATATCGCTTATGGACTTTGGGCCCAAGTTTTGGGACAAAGCCCATTTTCATATTCGTGTGGCCTATTGAGTCACACACAAGATCGAATTGAATTGGTTTACAAATATTCTCTCATTGTAATTAAATTATTGAGATGATTAATTTGATTAATCATTAATAATTTAGAATTTTATGATTTATATCATAAACATAATATAGGATATTATTTATTAATGTAATGTGTTTTTAATATAAATTATTTATTATTAAGTTAAATATGTTTGGGCTTATTTTTATGTGTGATATAATAATTAAGCCCATATGTATTAATAAGAGAGTGATTTATTTAATAATAATATATCATGTAATTAAAAGTCCAATAATATTAATAACCCTAGGCAAAATTCGGACACACTCCTATTTTTTAAGAAAAATTCTGCACATTCCTATTTTTTAGGAGTCCTTATTCTTATATGATAAGGAGTTCTTATACTTGTACGACAAGTAAAATAAAACTTAGTACACTTAAACTATGGTTTTAACACACCTCTCTATATATGTATAAGGGTGTGACCGAATTTTTGAAAGGATTATTAGGGCTGGCCGATTTTTTCACATATAAAAGAGAGAAAATTTGTGAGACTAAAATATTAATTTTTAGTGCTAGTACACGTAATTGATTCAAGCAAGTTCGTTCGTGTGAATACTTTTAAACATATTCGTGCAAATGCAACATGAAAGAAAAGAGATTCAGATTTTGAATTCTAAAAATTACTCTAACATTGTCATTCTTTCAAACCAAAAAAACAATTTTAAGATAAATATTACTACCTCTAATTGTGTATATTGATGTCCATAAATTTTTGATAAAATTTTAGATTTTAAAAATTAAAAAATTTTATTATTTTTACTGTCATATATATTTATAAATGATACATCATTGCTTTTTCGTGTTTACCCAAAATAGATCTAGAAGTTCAACATCCACCATCATGAGAGACCACGTGTGAATCACCTTCAGTGAAAGAGTGGCCTTGTGAATGGGTGAGTGGTCGACGGAGTCAATAGTGGAGACAAGAGATGCGACGTATAGTTTGTAACTCGGAATCGTATCATGTGAATCATCTTCTTCATTAAGGATTCCACATTTTTTTTCCTTTTCTGGGTTGCTTCCTTCTCTGGGATTGTGGAGTGGTTTCTTCTGGGTTTGTTCTTTCAATCCCTCTTCATCTTCGTTATTTATTGTGGATTGATTTTATTTATTTTTTTCTGGGTTGTTTTCTTACCGTGGGAGTGAATTTAAGGGGAGGCAATTGAAAAAGGAGGCGGCTTGAGAATGGTTGTCGAAGTTTGATTTCTAAAATCTGTTCTTATTTTATTGAAGATGATGGTGATGAGAAAGAGAAGAGGTGCGATGGTCTATGGTGTTTCAGGAAGGAAGGTTCAGTCATTGGTGGTGGTTTTTGGTTTAGTTTGAAGATGCGTTTTGGTTTTCTTCGAGGTAGATGACATGGATTTGGGCTGTTTTTACTTTACAAGCTCAAAATAAAATCATTTTTTATGAGGTATATATATAAAACGACTTAAAATAGATTCAAGTTTTAACAATGTATGATATAATTTTAACTAATAAATTTGTAATTTATTAGTTTTAATATTAAAAAATTATTAATTAGTTTGATTTTAAGTAAGAGTAAATAAAATAATTAATAAAAAATATTGTATAATTTTACATAATTATTTATAATATATAAAATTTAATATATGTAATTAATATTTACTTTTTTTCAGATTGGGTCAGACCGACATAAAAATGTTTCTGGGCGGGGCTTGGAATGGCCATTTGTCCAACCCTAAATTAAATATTGGGCTAATATCATATAAAATTGGTGATCCTAAAGGGACCCCAAAATATCAAAATAATTGCAGAAGAAACCCAACAAGACAGTGGCAATAAAGAAATTAGGTCAAAGTACATTAACACAATTTTCTCAGAAATTTCTTGTAATCTCATTTTGGCCATTGTGGGGGGTGTTTTGGTGGTGGGAGTCCCTCTCTTTTCCCCTCGCGCGCTCTTCTCGTGATTTACACTCCACTCCCTCATGTAATCCACTCAGCACTCATGTAAGCTTCGCAATTACTCTCTCTCTCTATTAATTTTTCGATTTGATCTCTGCATCCTTTCTGTTTCAAATTCTCAAATTTTGAATTAATGGAGCTGACTTTTACTTATTTCGGATGTTTGCTAGTTAATGGGTTGTTTGAGTTTTTGGGCTTTGAGGCGCAAAGTTGCCATTTTTGAGTTGGGTGTTTGTCTGTGATAAGTGGGTTTGTGGATTGTGTCAATTTGAGATTTTTCTAGGTTTGACAGGTTTTGGTGAATCGTTTGTAATTAGTCTTTGGGTCTGATTTTTTTTGTGCGCTTTGATTAATTTATGGTTCTTTTTCGAGTCATCAAATGTTTTTATTGGAATTGATATTCGGATGAGACTTTAGGACTGTGATTGTGATGCATGTTTTTTCTTTTTCTGGTGTGGAGTTGCTGGTGTTAATTAGCTAACCTATAAATGGTGTATGTTCTCGGGGCATGTTCGATGAGTTGGTCTGTGTTTTGGCGGTAAACAATGTAGGGAATGTATGTTGAGACCCACTTCTGTAACAGATCATTATGCTAGCATGTTATGCCTTGATTATTATAGTATAAGAAATTTGCATTTTGCAGAATGGTGATGATTTGATAATACCTTTCAATCTTGCTTCTCATCTGACAGAAAGCTGACTGATAATATCGCATCCAAATTTTGTAGAATTCAGAATTGCCAGAGTTGTTATGCTGACTTTACTGTAGTTTCATATATTGGGTGGGAATCTGAAGCAATTTGAAATGCTTTTGTGTTACTGATGGAATGCAACAAAGAAGAGGCCATCAGGGCCAAGGACATTGCTGTAAGCAAGATGATGAATAAGGATTTTTCGACAGCTCGCAAAATTGCACTTAAGGCCCAAAGACTTTATGAAGATCTGGAGAACATCTCTCAGATGCTTTTGGTTTGTGATGTGCATTGTGCTGCAGAGCAAAAATTGTTTGGGAGTGAGATGGACTGGTATGGAATACTTCAGGTTCAGCACACTGTTGATGAGGCCACAATCAAGAAACAGTATAGGAAATTGGCTCTCCAACTTCACCCTGACAAAAATAAGTTCCCTGGTGCTGAAGCTGCCTTTAAATTGATTGGGGAAGCTCAAAGATTTCTTTTAGATGGACAAAAACGGTCCACACATGACAGTAAACGCAAGGCAGCAACAAATAAGCCGGCACCACCGTACAGGTCCCACCAGACGCAGAGGGCAGTCCCCAATCCCACTGTTGGGGTTCAAAGTAATTTCAATAGAAACTTTGTACACGTGAATTTCCAACACCCTGCACAGTCAGCAGCTCAACATGGGTTCTCCAATGGCCGCCCAACCTTTTGGACTGCTTGTCCGCTTTGTAATGTGAGGTTTCAGTTTTATATAGAAATTATTAACAAGTCTATAATATGCCAAAGTTGCAACAACCCTTTTACTGCTTATGAAAGGAGTGCGACAGGTGGCCCTACAGCAAATATATTTACTCAGCCGGTTTTTCCTCAGAAGAAGGATGTTCAAAATCAGAGTGCTTGCAAAGTGGAACTAGGGCAGCAGGGAAGTGCTAAGGTTGGGCAGTCTAAAACTGAGTTCTTTCAAAAGAAAGGCTCCAGTACTGAATTTTGTTCAGAAAGGGTCAATCGTAAAAAGCGGAAGAAGCAAGAATCAGAATCTAGTGAAAGCTGCACCAGTGAAAGCAGCAGTGACGAATCTGAAGCAGACATAATAACAGAGATAGATGAGGAGTTTAAGGCTAGAACGAATTTTGGATCCTCGACT
>CAODLS014099032.1:0-12099 GCA_948243855.1 Flueggea neowawraea | reverse complement strand
CAAAGCATGGATTACTCGAGTAACACAATTGCTCACTCAAGTAATCCAAAGCTATTGCTTACTCGAGTGACACAAAAGGCTTACTCAAGTAACACACTTGCCTAGAATTTTCCAGAATTTGATCTACTCGATTCCACCGATAGAAATCATGTCTAAACACCCACATTGACCATAATCAACTTCCTGAACATCAATCTATGATTGAATCCATCATAACAACTCGAAATCATCCGAACATCGACCAAAAATGAGATGACCAAACCCATTTATGCACATCCTTAATACTTATGATTACAAGCCTAATCTAAGTGCTTTTAGACACCCAAAGGCACGATCGAACAACCCCAAACCATCCTTATAACAGAAGCATCTCAAAAATGAACATATGGGCATTCTATCCAAAACTCTAGTATGAACAATCTTGAATAAATCATGAAATGAGAGGCATGAAAACACAATCTTACCTCAAGAGACGACTAGGAAGGATGGAGAACAATTGGAAATGATTTCGGAACGAATGGGAGTGATTTGAGTGAGAAATGAGAGTGAAAGGCCAAAAGAGTCGGGTGGGGGTATATATAGACCCCTGCCCAAAACGATGAGTCATTCAGCCAAACTGCATAGCTCACTCGAGTGACCACCAAACCTTACTCGAGTAACACCCCTCTTACTCGAATAACACCTCTTCTTACTTGAGTAAGATTTTTTCATAAATTCATCTAAGGTTCGACTTACTTGAGTAAGAGGATATCTTACTCGAGTAACATAGGGCTTGTCTCACTCGAGTAACACCAACTGCTTACTCGAGTAATCTATTACCCATTTCACTCGAGCAACACTCTCATCTTACTTGAGTAACTCCTTCCCAAAATCATTAATCAACCACTCAACACTCCAATTATTCAAGATCGAACCAAGATCAACTTAACTTCAAATATTTTGACAAATTCACATTTTTAACATCCTCAAACTCCAAATGTTAGGACGAAAAATTGATCGGAACAAATTGGGACTGATCAAAACGCTACAGAAGACACGTCAGAAATGGGCGATTTAGAACATAAGTTGCTACGAGCAACATATCTCCCCAAAAGGTGATCGGTAAGTTGGCCTCAGCCATTATGGATAGTACCATGTCGAGGAATGTTCTATTATTCCTCTCTACAACACCATTTTGTTACCGAGTCCTAGAGATTGATAATTGGTGTTCAATTCTCTTTTCATCACATAACGCCTTGAATTCCTTGTAGAGGTATTTTCAACCATGATCGGTTCTTAAGGCCTTGATTTTTCTATCTAGTTGTTTTTCAACTAGACTCATATATCTTTTGAAACAACTAAGTGCTTTAGACTTATGGGAAATCAGATAGATATGACCATAACATGTATAGTCATTTATAAATGTGATGAAGCAATACGCTCAATGACATGCTCTGATATTCATTGGTCCACAAACGTCATAATATAAGCTACAATGGGTATTCAGCTTGCATCACTTTACCAAATGGTTTTCTAACCAGTTTTTTCTTAAGGCAAATTTGCTAGTTGGTAACTCGACTTTTCATAAATTACCTAATAGACCAGCCTTTGCTAGATTGCCCGTATGTTCTTGGCCAATGTGGATGAGTCTTGTGTCCATAAATTAACATGACTCACGCTATTTGATGATGAAGTAACATAAGAAAAACTAACATTATTGTTATTTACATACTCCAAATCCACAACAATAAAACCATCCATGACAAAACTAGAGGCATAATAAGTACCACTCAAAAATAAATCTACTTTGTTGTTCTCAAAAGACAAAGAAAATCCATTATTCATCAAAGATAAAATAGAAACAAAGTTCCTTTGTATCCCTGGAGCATAGAGGACATCATGTAGCAACAACGTATTGCCATCGCGCAAGGTCATCATACAAGTGCCAATGCATTGTTCCCAACATATATCCACTTTGTTCCATAAGGGACTCAACAAAACTGGACATACGCCTCACGTTCTCTGCTCACGTGTTCGGTCGCTCTTGAATCAATTACCTATTGAGGGTGGCATTCAGTTAGGAATACAAAAATTGCCACATAAGCATAATGTAAACATGATTAAAGGTTTTGTACATTCTTAGGAGAATTACAGTCTTTAGCAATGTGCTCCCTCTATTGGCAATTATAGTATTTCATCTTAGAAATGTGGGACTTTCCATTGGCCTTTTTCTTTTGCTACCCTTTTTGTTTTTGTTTGCCTTTGAAATCCTTTCCTTTGTTCTTGAACAAGAATGCCTTCTGCTTCTTCTTCTCTTTACTGGATGAACCCTTTTGGGGCCCAAAATTAGCTACATGAGCCTCAGCACTGATTTTGAGAGCTGTCAGAAGGTCCTTCTCGAGCTCAAGATAATGCACAGGAAAGTTTGGATGTTCAAAGCATGCGTTAAATGATGCTTCATTTGATCCCAATTGCTCGACAAGGAACAAATCACAGCTTGGATATTCTACTCTTCAGTCAACTTGTGATCGACATTGCTAAGCTCAATGATCATATTTCCCATTTCCCTAAGATGTTTTTTCATAGTATGATTAGGGCACTTCTGGTACGTGTCAAACTTTATTGTTAAAGACAGGAGCTTAGTCAGTGACACACTGCCAAATTGCTCCTTCAACACAACCTAGAGATCTTTCGCAAACTCATAGTTTGAGAATTGCTTAGCAATATCATCATCCATTGAACTCAGAATGATGATACGGGGTAGTGGAATTCTTCTTCTTCCAAGCTACATAGGCTTCACGATCACGCATATGTTAAGTGTTAGTGCCCTCCTCAAGTTCGACCGTAATCATCCCTAAGGGTTTAGAAGCCTCTTGCTGCTCCAACACATATTGGACTTTCATAACCCAAATCCAAATATCATAATTGTCGCCATTCAGCCTGTTGTCTTTGGTAAGTCAACGACAATTGATTTCGAAGCAACAAACATATTGTTTAGAAATCTATCACACAAAGTCGCACTCAAGGAGGAGATATAGAAATACACAAACATTTACTATCCATTTAGAAATTAAACAAGTGCAATTAACTATGAAGTTTTGAATCGAACAAAACACTAGGTGTTCTATAACCATCTTGATCTTAATATTTAATTACCCTAAATTTAATTTCAAGGATAGTAAATGATTAATTAATCTTTAAGTATTCTAAATTAGGGTTTCTTTGTTGGTTATTGCCTTAGTGAGTCCAAAACATAATTAATAATGCAATAATATACAAAGCAACATTCAACATATGAATAATTGCATCCTCAATAATCCAACAATTTAACATAATAAGTAGCTCAAAATAGTAATAAGTGCAACTAACACAACTTTATTATCTCAACATAGAAAATGTCAACAACTAATGTAAACCAACATCCTAAAACCAAATACCTAAGTCGTGTCCATAAACTTTTTTTATGTATAAAATAACAAGTAACTAGCAACTTATCACTCGACTCAAAACACTAAGAGGTTTATCACTCATAAACACGAGTTTTCGGAAATGACTCTTCAACCTCCAACCACAGTATCTCATGAATGTTGTATATCAGTTCACTAAACCAATAAATATCCCGGCCACTACGAAGTACTATAGGTGGTTTAGACTACAAGCGTGTACGTATGCCTTCTCCAACCACCTCTCTTAGGAAAGTCCCAAGGGTCGCTCTATAGTTCCCATCAACTATTGAGCAGAAAAAACATGCTACCAGGTCAATATTGGTAAGTTATTCTACCATGGTCTCTATCATTCTAGACTTGTCTCTACCCATTCTGAAACCACCATGCCATACCACTTTCTGGATTGCATCATTCATACGAACAATGTGTTCCACTATCCCCTCAATATCATCTTTTTCGTATATTGGGGTCCATTTTAATGTTGTTAAGCTCTTCGTCCAAGTTTCTTAATTTGGCCCCACGACACTATTTATGGGTGTCATCAGGATTCTGAGAGTCATTATCTAAAACAGACACATAAAGATGAATTAGTACAACTAATGCATCTCATTGATTAATCATACAATCAATGGAAGTACCCAAAACAACATGTATAAAAATTCAAAAATATTTTATACAAATAAAATAATTTTTTCCGAATAATATTCAAACAGAATACACCATTTACATTTAATAAACACGAAATAATTCAAGAAAAATAATTTTGGCTTTCAAAAAATTTCGCAAAAAATACCAAAAGATCCAGAAAAATGTAAAATATATTTCTATAAATTTGGACGTCGGAGAAAGGCACACGTGCCGCCGGTAACTCATTGCCAGAATCCTCACACGTCGCCGGCAGCCACTATGCTCCTCCACCGCTCCATCGCCAGGTGTCGAAGTTCGAGATGTCCACGTGTTGAGTGATAATGCATCCACGCATCACACTATCATTCGCCAAAAAGTGCTACACAGTCAACATTGACTTGTGCCACGTGTCTCGTTCTGGCTGGTATGTGGTAATAGCTAGGGTGAATTAGGGGCTGACACGTGTGCCCTAATTCCCTTTGCATAGTAGATCAATGCTTTTCCTTACAGATCAATTCAAAACGGTTTCGTGTGATTTGAAGGCCTTCCCGATCGAATTTTTTGACGAAATTTGGACAGGATGTGTAATTTAATGTCTTGAGTAGAATAACATAATCGGTTTCGTGTGATTTGAAGGCCTTCCCGATCGAATTTTTAACCTGATGTTGTTTGATCCATTTGTTGTTTCCTTACTCTCATCTCCAGGTGATCCAGTTTTTGTTCATGCATCCACATTTCAATCCTAAACCAACATATGTATGCATCAACATATATAAAATTTAATTTTTCAGTCCTTTATAATTTATTTCTTAATAAACTAACAAATGCATAAAGATATATAAATTTGTATTTCCATTTGTTTTAGAAAAAGTATGATATAATATTCATCAAATTTTGGCATTTTGCGATTCATCAACATATGCCACGTGCCATATCATTAAATTTAACAGCTCTAGTCAATGGTGTTTAAGAAACGAACGCAATAGGAAGTTTTTTTTTTAAATTCAGTGATGTAACGAGAGATTACAAATTACTTACGAAATAGTAATTGCCCCTTAATAATTTAAATTTTCGTTTTCATTTCTATTATCAAAATAGGTATGCAATTTTGACCTTCTAAATTAAATAATTTTAATTTAGATAAACAAGTAAAAATAAAAAAACAAATACTTGAGATTAAAATAGACAAGGCCTTCATTTTCTTATTTCATCTTTCAAATCTCACCCCTTAATGTTTACATCCCACTTTGTGGTGGTGAAGCGTGAACAACCTTTCCATCAGAGCAGACAAACATGAAGCACCACCCACAAGAAACACCCCGAAACTCTGCGGAGTATTGACCCTTTCTCTTTCCTTACAACAACAACTAAACTAACAATTCTCCAATCATTACTCTGAACTTGCCTCTTCCTTCCTCTCTACTCTCCCACCGTCCCATCCGTCACCAAAATCCGCCGGCTAAATTGTAAATCTGATTTCAAATTATTTTAGTTCTTTCGCTGTGTAGCTATCATCAACAGCTGTGATTTGATTCCGTGTTAGCTCAATCATTGAAGAAGGACACACCTGATTTCGCTACTGTTGGTAAGCAATCTTCTCTCTTTTTATTTGCTCTAATTAAAACCTGAATATGCATAAGAAATCCCCGAAAATTTTAGATGTTAATAAGCGTTTTTTCTCGATGATATGAATTGCGGAAAAGATAAACGCTATTCATTTGTTAATCTAGAATGAATTTGTGTTTTTGTGGGAAATATCGAAATTGCGTCTATCTCTAATACTTGTTCGTTTTCACTTATTAAGGTCTGTCTTTGTTTTGTTACAAAGGTTAATTAGAAAAAAAGGGTTAAATAATGGTGAAGGGAAGTGGGAAGTTCTCTGAACGGTGAGAATTGTCTATTTTGTTTGAGATGGAAAAAAGTTGAATGGCTTTGTCGTGTCGAGGCAGTATCCCAATAAGAATTGATATAGAAAGACTTGTGGCAATGTTGTTCTCCTGTAATTTTACCTTGATTTGTTGGTTTGTATATTCTATTCCTTGCTTGGTTTTATTTATAAGCAGAAGGAATGTCTAGGAGGTTTATTGTTGTACCTAATTAAGGTGTGTATCATTTTAAGGTTGTTACAAATGGATAATCTTAAAGAGCGCCTGTTGCCCCCCAAAACCTGCATCGGCGATGAATCTCAGAGATTCATCTTATCGTGCCTCTGCGTCTGGGCGTCAGCCTTTTCAAGGGATGGATTTTCTTGGCTTAAAGAAGCACGGCCAAGGCCTCCGTTCTTGGATCCGTGTTGATTCCACAGGAAACTCTCAAGTTATTGAGGTTGACAAGTTCACCATGATGCGTCGTTGTGATCTACCTGCTCGTGATTTGCGACTACTTGATCCGTTGTTTGTTTACCCATCAACAATTTTAGGCAGAGAAAAGGCTATTGTTGTAAATTTAGAGCAGATTCGGTGCATAATTACTGCCGACGAGGTTCTGCTCCTGAATTCCCTTGATAGCTATGTGTTGCAATATGTAGTGGAGCTACAATAGCGATTAACATCAACTGGAGTGGGTGAGGTTTGGCCAACAGATGGTGCTGATTTCGATCGGAGAAGTAGGAATTTTGAAAATGTATTTGGCAACACGTCTCCTGATTATTTGCCTTTTGAGTTTAGGGCTCTTGAAGTTGCTTTGGAAGCTGCTTGTACATTCCTCGATTCTCAGGTGTGTTAAGGAGCCTTTACTTTACAACATGCTTGATTTGATTGTAGTTTTTGATGCTTTCTGACTCTATCTTTGACCTTAAATTTGGTTTTCAAGAGGGAAAAAGCATATCCAAGGTTGATTTATGTGGTCAAGTTAATCAACTTATAGATATTTATTACAATTATTTTGAATGTGAAAATTACATCTTGTTATCGGTCCATCACCAAACATACAAGTTGGCAAGCCAGTAGTTCTAGTTTTGATTGAAGTTAAAGCATGGATTTTATTTAGGACGTAATTATCATTTGAGTAGTTACATAAAACTTAAAAGGATAAATTTATAATATAAGTGAATGTATAGTTAGTATTAACTGTAAAAAGTAATATTGATATAAATTTAAAGATATGGTAGCTGAAACAGTAAGAAATTTGTGGAAAGATGGTTCAGAACTATCTTCCTTTTAGAGGTTCTAGTTCAAGTTTTGACGTATGAATTTTTTTTTTTCAGTCAAAATCTAATGATTGCGATGTAACCTGGTTGTGTTAACCTGGAACAGACTCTTGCTCGACATGCTTTACTATTGTCCTATTAATGGAATGTGAAATCTAATGAGAAAGCTCTGTGATCCCGTTTCGCTTTAGACACTAAAATTAATTTAAAGTAATTGTTTAAAGATGAAAATTTTGTCACATTTATTACAGAAATTAGCGGTTGATATGTTTATAACTCAGGGATCCCTATATGTGAAACCCTTTAAAAAATGAGGCCTCCATAGGGCTTGGAGGGAAAGCATGTCAGCTTACTAATATCTGGTGGGATTTACCCTTGTGCTTAATTATATTTAAGTGTAATATGAAGAGATTCAGTAACATATTTACTGTGATTTTTTTTGTTGATCTCTTTGATAGTAGGAAATATTTATGGCTTGTGTTTTAAATAATCCATTTTGTAAATTTTCAGTTTTCTTGAGATTGGAATGGCTATGTTCAAATGAACTTATAGAAAATTGGCCTCTAAAGAAGGTATCTATTTGACACCGAAGGAATTGTTTACCAATCTCCTCTATTTATTCCCTAAGCCATAATAAGATATATACAGTTTGCTTTGGTTTTCCTCTTTAAAGGCTTGATCAAGTTAGTCATTTTAGTTATCTTTCAAAGGCAGCTGAATTAGAGATAGAAGCATACTCATTACTAGATGAACTGACATCTAAGATCAGAACATTGAACTTGGAACTTGTGCGGAGGTTGAAAAGCAGACTTGTTGCCTTGACTCGGAGAGTACAAAAGGTATGTTGATTTGGGTAATCTTTTTAATAGTGAAGCTAATGTTGCTTATCAGATATTTGCTGCTGTGACACATCTTTGAGTTACATGCGTCTAGGTCAGAGATGAGATAGAACAGCTGATGGATGATGACGGAGAAATGGCTGAAATGTATCTCACAGAAAAGAAGAGGCGCATGGAAACATCATTCTATGGGGATCAGGTCTCTATGGGGTTTAGGTCAAATGATTGTGGGATATTGATTTCTGCTCCAGTTTCTCCTGTTTCTTCAACCCCCGAGTCCAGGAAATTTGAGAAAAGCTTGAGCATTGCTAGGAGTTGGCATGAGAGCATGAGAAGTACAGAGAGTGCCACAGAGAGTATAGAGGAGCTCGAGATGTTACTGGAAGCTTACTTTGTCGTCATTGATAGCACTCTAAACAAATTGACCTCGGTATAGTCAACCACATCATTATCTAGCAACGTCTTCTCCTCCCTTTATATATTGCTGAGGTTGCATTTATGTCTATTTCAGTTGAAGGAGTACATTGATGATACGGAGGATTTCATTAATATTCAGCTGGTACGTGCTCCTCCTTCGTTTCTGTACTTCCAGTTCTCATAGTCTAATGGATGATTTTGTTGTGCTGCTCAGTTGTACTAATCTAGAACTAGACAATACCAAGAGGTCTCGGTGGATCTAGAATTTGACTCAATTCAAGAAAACATCTCGGTGGATTCTCACAAATCCATTACGTAATTTATTCACAATCGGCAACAATGATTCACAAAGGCACTAATGAAAAAACTAGCTATTTGGTTCTTACATACAGTTTCACGATATCTGATTTATGCATGCGTCGAACTGTTGGATGAATGAAGATTCTTGTCTTTTATCGCAGGATAATGTCTGAAACCAACTGATACAATTCGAGCTGCTACTCACAACTGCAACATTTGTTGTGGCAATCTTTGGAGTGGTGGCAGGTATTTTTGGGATGAACTTCACAATACCATTGTTTGATCACCCAGGTGCATTTAAATGGGTCCTCCTTATAACGGGAATAACTGGGATCCTCATTTTGTGTGCATTTGTATGGTTCTTCAAGTACAGAAGGCTTATGCCGCTATAGACTTGTCAGTATTGAACTCCAATTTAATTCAAGATCGTTGTTAATTGCAATTAGTTTTGTGTATAACTGCGGGTCTTGCAATTGCTTATATGACTACAGGTGAAAGAAAAGGCTAACTGGTTATGACTTGCAAGTTAGTCCCCTGCCAGAACGTAGTTTATTGTGACTATAGGGTTGTCAACATCGAACTCCAATTTGACCGAAGATCACACACGCTTCATTACTGCTATTACAATCACACACTATGTTATATCTGTTGCCATAATGATGGAATTAAGTGTGTTGATATCCTCCTTGATCTCTTACTGGACAATACTTGATTACTGGACAATCGACATGGCCTCATATATGTATATACAACATAAGAAAATGTATTTATGGAAATGCTTGTGAACACCGTACAAGAACGGAAAGCAAATGGAAATGGACTAGAAAAGCAAATGTAACTGAAAATAACATTGGATTAAGGGTGGTTAATATTAAGATCTGTTGAAGTTTTGATGATTGACAGAATTAAAAGAAGTTTCAAATTGCGCATTCATTTGGAATTCCAAGAATACTACGCACACGATCTGGAGAATGTCAAGACTAATCTGCACGCAACAAAAAAAATTCCGCACGTAACAAGAAGGATGAGGATAAGGATTTTGGGGAAATAGTTTTACTATTTAGGGTTGATGGTAAATCGATCAAGATCTTCAAGAGTGGTCAGGTTTATTCTTTTGGTTTTCATGGAGACATTTATCGATGTCAGTGTTTTTCAATACAAGAAGGAGAAGGAAGATGACGAGGAAACTGAGGACGATGAACAAACTAATAGTGAGGATGAGTATGAGGACTTGAATGCCAAGGAGTGCAAGAGGCGAGTACACCCGTACGATGATTAAGGTTGCCAATACTGACGTCCTTCTTGCCTTTTCCCCAGGTTCTCCTTTGAGTCTTTGTCGATTAGCTCTCGGTTTTCGTCACGTAGAAGTCAAAGCTCCATGGTCGGGATGGGTAGAGTTCGAGGTAGTAAGTAGATGAATTAGGGTGGTAGAAGGACATTGGTTTTGGACCTCCTTATAAATATAAAGTTAATTATGTCAAACGTCTAATGAAATATTAAATTTGATAAGAAGGTAAATAAAATTTTAATTTTAACAAATAAAAGTATGTTTAAATTTATTTTAAAAAATATCATATAAAGATTTTTGTAGATATTTAGATATCAAAACTTTTGGAAATCACTTTAAATTTTTAGAGACTTTTTAAATATGACATTTTTCTAGAGAAGTTTATTGCCTATTTTTATTTTTTAAAATCTGTTTTGACTGGATCTAAAAATCAATTTGAGTTAATCATTTCATGTGTCAATTTGAAAATTATGATTTGTAATAAGAACATCCTTAATTTTGATTTTTAAGAATTTCATTTTTTAAACTCTTGATTAATTTTGATTTTTAAGAATGTCATTTTTAAACTCTTGTTTTTTAAAATGTTTGATTCAATATCAAATAAAATTCAATTTTTCTTCTTATTTTCACCAATTTTTTTTCACTCATCATTTTCTCTATCTACGTTCTTCTTTATTTCTCCCTTCCTCTCCACCCAAACCCTAGCCACCATTCCTGTCCCCTCTCCTCCATCTCCGGCCACACCCATCACTCAACTTCTTCCACGCTGCTTCTCTTTTCCTCTCTCCTGCTCCTCTTCGTTATCTTCTCTCATCCCTCTTTTGCGTTGTTGTTGTCTCTCTTTCATTTCTGTCTTTGATTCATCCCTCCCTTTCGCCATCTGTTGCTCCTTCTCTCTCCTGCCCGCGATTGTGGTCTTTGGTCGTCAGCTTCCGCCATCAGTTGCTTGTTTCTTCTTCCTCCCCTCTCCTCTTCTGATCTCGCCTTTTCAGATATGCAGCCATCGAACCATCATCCTCTCTTTCAGATGTCCTCATGTTCTCGATTTCGTAGAGCGTCAACGGTAAAGGAATGGTGTCGGCGGCACAAAACAAAACTAGCACTTTAATTTTTGTTAATTACTAAACAAAATATATTTAAATTTATAAAAAATTAATAAGTGAGCTAATTAATTATTATTAAATAAAATATAATTAAATTTTGTAAAAAAAATAAGTGAGATTCGAAGATCTCCAGCAGAGACTCTTGAAAACCTCCAGTGGAGACCCTGAAGATCTCTAATGGAAACCCTTAGAGACCTCCAAAAGAGACTAATGGAGATATCTAGTAGAGACCATTAGAGACCTCTAATGAAAACCTCTAAAGAATCTTAATGGAGATCCCTGGAGACATCTAGAGACTTTTTCTTCTTAATTTGATTTTCTTGCGAAAAATGAATTTCTCACGAAAAAATTGCGATTATAAAAATCTGACATTTTTGAAATTTGACTATCCGCGCGTTTCCATAATTGAAAATATTTTTGGCAGTTTCTATTTTTAAATTTTTATATTTTTAATTAAAATAAATATGGGATTTTTTTAATTAATTTCTGTATTTCATTGTAGTGTGGTTGTGTGATTTTTCCTTGTATATAACGGTGGAGGAATAGTGAAGTTAGTAGATAGGCCCAACCTCGAGTAGGTAATAACTTACTAAAGTGGTATGTAATTAGTTAACTTGTAGGCTAGGTAGCTGAAGGTCAGGTTTGCGTGGGCCGGGCGAGGCCTTAAGGCTTGGCTAGGTTCGCACGTCGGTCACGGCCTCGATGAATTGTAACACACAACTTTGTTGCTTTAGTTTTTGTTTGATTTTTAGTCGGTTTTCATTTGCTCTCACAAAAATGGCTTTGCTCTAAATTCATGCTTCTTTTTCTTCTTCTAACATTATCACAACTCTCTCCTCTATCTCCACATCACCTTGCTTTGCATTTCCTCACTCTTCACTAAAAACCCAACAACACAATTCTCTGTTTTCTTCCAACACCACCACTAACAGACCTTTCACACTCTCAACAC
>CAODLS014097531.1:0-10757 GCA_948243855.1 Flueggea neowawraea | reverse complement strand
TTGTCAGCAGCACCCAATTTTTCAAGTCTGAAGTATAAGCTTGACATGTTGAAGGAATTCTCCAAAGCCAAGAGCATCTCAGAGAAGAACAGTAAAGGTCTTGCACTAAAGCAGGAAATTAACAAGAAACTCAACGAGGTCATGGATCGGCCTGAAATGAAAATAAAGATGGAAGCACTAAAGGCTGAACTTGGAAAGCCTGGTGCTTCTGATGCTGATGAAAACATTCTGAAGATGAGGAAGGAGATAGAATCAGAATTGACTGTTATTCTGAAGTCCATGGGTTTGGATGTTGAGGTTGTAAATTCAAAAGCAATTGGTGGCGAGACTTCATTCCCTGATTTCAAAGTTAAGGCAGAAAGTTTGATTGAGTAAAAGACCAATAAAATTTAAAATCTGGTCAACTCTTCAGATCTTATAAACATGGTTGAGCTTCTTAAGTTTGTGGTTGCCAAGGCATGAAAGAAACCAGACGTTGCAGCAAAAAATAAAATTGAGGTTCTTGAACAAAAAATAAAGCAGAGGTTAGCAGATGCTATCAACTCATCAGAATTAAAGGAGAAGCATGAGGGGCTGAAGGCAGAGATTTCGTCAGCAATAGAATCCCGTGGATCATTAGATGGAAGTTTGCAGAATGAAGTGTATGATGAACCGAAAGTCGAAGTCAATTTGGGTGCAAACCGTGGGTTCGCTTAAGGTTGGTCTTGTGTTATTTGGTTTTTTTAAAGTTTTGCTTAACACGGAGTTTTTTACGAAGAGGATCTTAGTGCTAAACAGTAAAGTGTTAATTAATTTTATTCACTTGATAAAGAAAGAAGTGTGTTTTCCTGCAAGGTGGCCTCACTTTATTGCATTATTAGGCTTTACCTGTTCTGGACTGTTAGGGGTTTAAAAATTCAAATAGTACATACAGTAATTAATAGACCAACCTAGCAAATTATTTTAATCATTCTGATGCTTGCAAATTTTTATTGATGTTGGTCGTATATGTTTTATGACATTTTGCAGTAGCTCTACACTGGTAAAAATAGCATAGAAACAGCCATAGTCCTCGTCAAAGGAGTCAAAACAGGATCATCTTTCCTCTGGCAACGTCTGAACAACATTCTACATGAGCCATTTGATCACACGATTAAGGAAGAATGCATTTCTTCATCACCTTCTGGCAAGAGCAGAAAGAGGGGCTTTGATACTACAGGCATGAGAGTTGTAGCGTTACGTTTTGTTTATTATCTGAAACATTTCTGTTTCTGAATTAGTTTATCAGACTCTGGTATACCCTTTTAATTTTGTTCCTCTGTTGTGTTTGAATTGGCATTTATAGACAAAAACAAAGGGAATGGTTTCTATAATTTATGTGAGTGCTGGAGCTGCTAATTATAAGCTTCCAAGCATCCGGAATAATGCACTTCGTCTTTTTAGGTCATAAGCTCAATAATTCGTAACGCTTTGTTTTTCTTTGATTTGTGATTTTCTCTCTTCTTGCCCAACTCACTCGCCCACCGTATCTCTGTCGTTATGATTGGTGTAACGATGGCCTTATGAGACGGAAATTTGAGTTGGAGGATTGTATGCCAACTGATCGCACAAGGATTGAACGACTCTCTTAACGTTGAACTCTCAGACTGTTTAGCACGTGCTGTTGAACTCTCGACTCTTTATTGCGCCTTGGTGATTCTTGACTCTTTAATGTGTGCTGGTTGAACCCTCAAACTCTAGGTTCAACCTCTCGACTCTTTGTTGCGCGCTAGTGATTCAATTCCTATTGTTGGTGACCAGTAATTGATTCTCTCTTACTTGCCTTCATCATTACCAAATCATCTGATTTTTAATCTATAATATGAATCATGTACAAAAAAACTCGTATCAGTAGATTTATATGTTGATGAACGGAATATGAAAATATTGAAGAAATCATATTCAAGAAAGGAAATCAAAAGCCAAAATCTTCACAAAAAAGCAAATTTCCTTGCAGCTTATTACAGAACATATAGAAAACGTCACCCATTACAATCTCATGTTTGAAACAACGTTAGACTTGTTTGGATCAACGGTTGGAATGAGAAAACACTTAACATAAGAAAGGAATAACAGCCTTTCTTCTCTTGGGATAATCCTCAAACTTCTTCAAATACCACTTGTGGTTAGCACAAGCTCTTGGAACCAAATTCGCACACGTGTACAAAAAGAATGCGAATCCAACCCAAGACCAAGTCATCAATGTCCAACCCAGCCACTCCACAATCTCACCCAAGTAGTTAGGACAACTCACTAGCTCGAACCACCCGCCTCTTGGAACCTGATACCCCCCACCACCCTCCTTCTTCAACCTCAACAATACCTTATCTGCCCAAATGTTAATCCACATCCCCAACACAAACACCATTAACCCACCAACAAACTTCCACCAAAACAACCCATCACTCTCATAATCATTCTTGTAATGAGAAACCCACCTGGCCTGCATATATGCATTCAATAGATTAAACCCAAATGCCATTAGCGCCACACTCACCGGGAAACCGCTTTTTTGAGCGGTATTCCGGTAGAGCCGAAGTGGGTAGAGGCAAGTCCGGTGGAAGTAATGGACGAGAAATGGAGTGATGAGAATTAGGGCTTTTGGGTTGGTGGCGTGTTGGCCGAGTGGGAAGAGGAGTAGGGTTAGCCAAAGAGTGGGACTTTCCATCAGAAACCAAGCCAGTGGCGGGGAAATTGTAGGACCCCAACCAGGACGGTTGTGTTTTCCATATGGGGCTTGGAGGAACTTGAGGGAGATGAAGGTGGGCGGTGCTATGGTGTAGTAAACTATCAGGGTGTAGTGAAACAGGTTTTGATCTGAGAATTCAGGCATGTTTGTTTGGTTGGATTCGATTGGTTTTGGTGTTGAATACGCTGATGAAATGAAGGGGATCTTGTTGGAAAATTGTGCAATTAATTAAAGAAAATTTTTGGTTATATTTATACTAGATTCGTTTTTACACAAAATTAATTAAAAATTATTATTCAGATAATTGTCTTATTTTAAATGTATATTTTAAAGAAAATAAGAATTTCTGACTTGATTATTAAGTGGGATTTTAGTAAGAATTTTTTATTAATTAATTATGGGTTATGACTGCTCTTGACTACATGAGTGTGAAATGATTGATGATTACATTAGATAGTGGCAAAATGTGTGTGCATGCTGGGCCTTGACTGGCATTTCACTTTCGGATTTCTAAAGTTTGACTAGGTGGGCTGGCATAACGATTGCTTCAACTTCAAATGAAGAAGCCAATACCATCCAAAGAAAAACAAGAATAGTTTTTTTTAAGGAAAAAAAAAACAACAATAGTTAATTTTTTTTAGATGGAGTGTATAATTTTGGTTAATTTGGGGGTTTACTTAAAATATATATATATATGTTTTTTTATAAGTAAGTTTGATATATTGTATAAAATTTATTTCAAACAAACACCCTATTAAATTTAAAAATACACTTTATGGGTTTCGATTTTGAATTTTGTAATGTATAATAGACTCGATTTTCAATTTTGAATATTTGTGAGATATTCACTAAGGTGGTTGGTTTGGTTCATAGTGATGCGACATAGGGTTGATGAAGCAAAGATTTAGTAGTAGAAGATGAATGAAATATGAAAGTGAAGTTGGTTGCTGGGATTGCTAATGCTGTGAAGTGTGAATCATCCAACCAAAGCTTTCGGCGTGAATCATCATCCATGGTAGTGAAACCATACCATCCAAGTAATCAAAATTCAAAAACACAATTTAATATGCTATTATTCTGAAAAGACATGCACTTTCTTGCTGCTTTCTTATAAAATTTATTGAATTTGTCTTTACAATGTGCCACTAATTTACTAAAACAAGCACATTCGAGAATCAATTCTTTTCAACTCATAAGTTTGGTTCGACTGTACCCACTCATTTCATTAACATGACAAGACAGAAATCCATCGTCTGTCTCGAAGCAACGGTTGGCTCCCAATTTTCTGCCCCAATTCCTACATCTGCACTTGAAGTGAGATACACTAATATTTAATGAGAAAGGTTGACATTTAGCAGATTCGTGACAAAAGTTTTGTTCAGCTGCTTCAATTAATACCATATTTGATCTTTGATGCTTACATTGTTTTGGTCTTTTTTTTTTGGTTTGTATTATTGAATAGCAACCTATCAACAAAAAAATCACTTCCTCGTTGAATCAACTTAGTTGGGATGATGGAAAGTAGTGTCACTAATATTAGCGGATTCAGTCTTTTCATTTTAAAAAAAACTATGAAAAAAATAGCAAAAGATCTTAATACTACATTCGATTAATCAATCACGAATAAGAATTGTCGAAAATTTTATTTTTCTCCATTGCCTCTCTGTATAGGATAGGAAATTGATTGTATGTTTTTTTATAAGTGGAGAGACAACTAATTTTAATTACTTTGAAAAAATAACCATAAGAGTAAAATCCATTTTTCATTCAAATTATGAAAACAAAAAAAATTAATTAAAGTACTGCTAACACTAAAGGTTGGAGTAAACTAATTATGAGTAATTTTAAATTAATTAAAGCAACAACATTGATTAATTATGACTATATGAGGGCATGCGTTTTGCATGCCACATTCCATGAATGTTGGATTCCAATAATACGATTTGACTAATTATTACATCCACATCTATAAAAGACTCAAGAGAGCACAGAGATTCAATGTTTACTCTTAAAACTACACGTTAATCATGTTATGCTTCTTTTATGGTTAGTCTCTTTATTAAATTTTTGTAAATATAATATAAAATTTTGACCTTTTTTTGTTTTTCCACAGAGTGAGATATTCATTTTATAAAAGAGGGATAATTTTAAAAATAGAATATATATTAATATTTTTTTCTTTTTTAAAGGGCCTATCTATTTAAAATTCAAGCTCTAAGTGAAGCAATATGAAGAAATTGTGTGGGAGAGAGTGCGTACATGTAATATAAATAGGACATTAAATAATAAGACATAGAGATAAATGACACAAAATTTGATTCTATGGTATACTTCCGAAATATTATGTCGTGTGTTACCTCTACGACAATGCATCTTCTATGGGTATTTAATAAGATGACCTTCTCTCTTTTTTACTTGTTCCTATTTTGTATAGTGTGTCTTGCTCATATCATTAAGGACTCGGTCTTTGAAGATATTAGAAACCTTTTATAATTTTGCATTTAGGTATGACCATTTTCCATATATTGTTTGCAAATGACTGAGTAATTTGGATAATGTTATAGCCAACAAATGGTTTGTGTGGTTAATTGTATTAACAAAATTTGTGAGATATTGAGAATTAAATACAATGTTAAAAAATGAAGGTATTGTACTTTAAAAAAGACTCTTAATCAAGTGTTGTAGATCTTTTGAGGAAATACAATCAATCTATCTACAGACTAAGTCAATGATGTTGATTGAGTATATGATGGCACTAGTGCTGATCAACTCAGTTAAGTTGACCTGACCAGAGAAAAGTAAGAAATATTATTAACATTAGGGCAACATCCCATAAAAAAGATACATGAGTCTCATAACAACAATAGAAAAAGTAAAAAAATAAATCTCAAAAATCATAAGACAGAGAATTGAGACTATTCTTAACTAGCCAATAAGCACAATTGTTTTGTTCCCTTAGCACATGCTTGATGGAGATATCCCAAACTCACTGCAAAACTCCCCAAATATGGAGCACCAACGCCAGTGATCTAGTAGGACTCCATGCAAGAAGTATATTTCGTTCCATATTTACATTTTTCTACATGTGCTAATTTTGGCTGCGGAGTGATTAATCAGACATTTCTTGAATATTAGGTGAAGTCTTGGAGAAAACTTGGAGGTTAGCAAGCATTCAAATCATGCACGACTGGTTGAATCACCCTCTTACAGACTGTCGTATCGTCCATTCCTCCAAACGCGATGCAAACCATGTTTATTCCAAAGAATCTGCATAAAGAACCTGATTCACTCTCTCTCCAATTCTTATGGGGCCGTAATCCTAAACAGAGCTAGGTTCCTTTAGTTAATTGGCGCACAATGTGTAAGCCGAAAGAATAAGGGGGTTTTTAGTGTAAATTCTACTATGATGTTGAACAAAGCCTATATGTTGAAACTTGGATGGCGTCTCCTCTCACAACTGAATGAACTTTGGTCCAAAGTTCTCTAGGCAGATGGCGAAGCTAATTTAATAAACTTGCGGAAAATTGTTGATCTCATACGTAGCGTGTCGTGTTTGTTTTGGGTCATTTTGATCATGTATATCCTTGGTCCATTTGATGATATTTGCCTGTAAAACTTGAGACCAAATGGTGGTTATGATTCAATTAAAAGGGGAAGAACCTGTTTGGGAAGATCTAAAACAAACCGCCCAAGGCTGGTTCTAGAGGCTTTGGTCTTGGCTCGGTTAAGTTTAGTTCGATTATGGTTCTAACCAGTTTGGTTCGGTTAAGGGTTGTCGATTTCTAATGGTTTATTTTTTTATTTTTAAATTTAATTAAGTTGAAAAAATAAATAATTGTACACTGTATATAAATATATATATATATATTCTTTTTTTCCCTTTCTTTGGTTCAACTACTGGTTGATCCATTGGTTAACAGATTGAATCGACACGTTCGCCGTTCAAGGAAACCTCAAGTTTGAGCTAAACCAGTCAACAAGGTTGTGGTCCTGGTTTGGGGCAGCTTATAAGCTGTTCGGTTTTGGTTCGATTTCTCATGGTTCGATTTTGATCTGGTTCACCGTGCGGCTTCATGCTTAGCCAGCCTTAACACAACACAAGTGAATCCAAGCCAACATGCAAAAAGCGATTGGAGGCATGTTCTATTGATTTTTTTTTCTCAGCTGGAAAGAAAGGCTCATATTATTTCAGTCAAAATGACGAAATTACCCTTACTATATCATGCTCCCACCGCCTCCGTACAAACTCCCCAAAACCCAAGTACCCAACAAAACCCCCAAATCCTCGCCAGCCCCCACCGACCCCCCGAAGGCATTTCCGTAAAAAGAAACACTTTTCTTTCCTCCCTCTCTGACTCCGTTTTATTATCCCTTTTTCTTTTAAAAATTATTTTTAGTTATTTATATTACCAAACTTCCTCACTTCTCATTCGTGAATTTCCTCTCTCTCGCTAGGAATAGATTGATTGATCTTCATAAATGAAATAACTGATTCAAAACGACTCTCCTCTCTTCCGCTCTCTCTAGGTTTCGAAAGCGAAGAAGTTCAGGTTACTTGCAGGCAGAGAGCAGAATCGTGGGACCGTGTGGTAAGTGTGTAGGGTTTCGAAACACACAGTTTTACGGGACTCCTCGCTCCTTGTCGTCGTCGTTGTATATCTGATCGCAATTTCTCCACTTGTTCAACAACAATAATATAGGCCCTTTCTCTCTCTGCTACTTCGCGGATCGAATCTTCGTCATTTTTGCGGTACGGTTGAAGTCTTTGAGTTTGTTTTTGTGATTTCTTTGCTTGATTTTACCCCCCCGCGATGTTATTTTTACTGGAGTTTTGAATTCGAGTCTAATTTCTGCGGCTAGGGTTCATGGTGTCGATTTACTCCTCTGTGCGATCACAAGAGTTTAGTTATTTGAATCTCTTATCTCTTTTTTGAGAGAAGCGAAAATTGCTAGGCAAATGAAGTTTGGTAGCTTCAGTGCAGAGTTAGGGTTCGATTTCTGGTTAGAGAATGTGTTGAAAATGTAAGGGCAAGCAATTTGGACGAGTAATTGGTTCCACTTGGAGTTAGGTGTTTGATAAACTATTCTTGTGTGTATATTTTTTTTTCCAAAACTTATTGCAATGAAAAATTTTCAGCTTCTAAGAAGCTTTTGTTGAGGGATGGAAATGCAATGTCTCTTTTGTTGGTGCAGGTAATAATTTGTTTTGGTGGTGGTAAATACGAGGAGGAGGCGGTGGAGAATTCAAATTTTCATGATATCAAATGGTGTATGGTGGAAGTTGAATGGTTGTTACAATGGACTTAAATGCACTGCCTGAGGACGAAGAGGAGTTTTTCCCAGCGCGCCTACAGGAATCCACTGCTCCAGAACATTATGAGACCTCTGTTGAAACTTCACGTCGGGTATTTTTAAACATCATCTTTGGACCTGTTCGGGTGCTCTTTAATTGCATGAAGAAATTATGTTCTCGTTCTATTTTTTTTATTATTTGCTTCAGCATATGATATTTTGAGTTTCATCAATTCATGTAATCACTAGAAAGATGCAATGAGGTTTTTTGTTGTGGTAATTCGAGATGAGTCTTTTTCATTATTCAGAGTGAATTATTTTAATTTATTTCAATTCCTAGATTTGGCATTTGGAAATTGATACCTAATGAATTCATTAGTGTAAACCTGAGTAAAGTATGGAATTAGTTGAAGACTGATGCGTCATGCATGTAGGTTTTATTTCTTTAAATAACTTTTGAATTATATTGGAGTGCATCATTAGTTTTGGAATAATGGAGTGGGCGAACTGTCCTCTCAGTTGAGATTAGACACCTAAACCATCAATATTGTATGTGAATGGGAAGAAGGGAATTTTGTGTCTGTTTTCTTTTACAGCCCTGAAAGTGGCTTCCTGAGTTATAGATATGTTGGGACATTGCATGACATATGAATATGGACAATTCATGTTACTTGTTACTTCCATGTTGTGAATAAGGGAATTTTCTCCCTTTATCTTTGTGCATGGCGTTATACTTTATTTTTTCCTGTATTTGAGTTAGGAGCGTGAAGAAAGACGCAAGCGTTTGAGAAATGAGCGTGATGATAACAGGGCAGTTCATTACCCTCGACCGCCATATCATGATCAATCTTTTCAAGCCAAACATTATAAATCTGAAAGAAATAAACTCCCTCCAGGTCAGTTCTTGTAGGGTTACTTTTGTTGAGGATGGTATTTAATAATAACAATGTGGTAAACAGTATTTGTTGTTTTCAGTTACTTTTCAGTATTTGTGGTAAGCAGTATTTGTTGAAGATGCATTTTTACCCATCACAATGTTCAATTATATGGACGCACAATACCATAGTACTTATTTTGTTTTTTGATTATCTAGTCCTACACTTAGATCCTGTTGCAAGCTATGAAAAAGGTTCTTATGTCTTTTTGGGCATAAGATTATTCTTAGAATTCGAGGTCTTTACTCTTGCAATGCATAATGTGTGAGAAGTTTAATGTCTCATCATCAACAATTTTCAGGTACTAACCAATATTTGGTTGTAACTGAAACCAGAGGAATATTTAATGATGACTTTTTTCGTTAGTTACTAATGTGGTTAATGAAATTTTATTTATATTTTCCGGCATTTGACTGCTGCAAGAATTTATCAACTCTACTTTATGTTTTTTATGTTTGTGCCCTCTACTGTTGTTCAACCAGTTTGCTTTCCATAATCATAGGCTGGCTTGATTGTCCTTCACTTGGGAAGGAAATTGATATGATGGTTCCTTCTAAGGTTCCTCTTGGTGAATTTTTCAACGACAACATTCCTGCCGGTAAAAGATACTCTTTTAAACAAGCGATTCAGAAACTACGAGTTTCTGGGAAAAAGGTAAGTGTCATGATCCTTCTTTGACTGCTCTGGATTCCTGAAATGTTGAAGATGTTGTGAATTCGTTCATTTTTGGTTGTTCTGTCACTAGGTAAACATTTATTGTTGCGTTTATTTTCACTGATAATGAGAACCTAAAGAATTGTGAATTTCAGCTGGGTTCGGTGATTGATTTGACAAATACTACTCGTTACTATCAAACATCAGATTTAAAAAGAGAGGGTATTAAGCATATCAAGGTGAGTTGCCAGTTCATTAGCCTACTTTTCAGAGTTACGCTTATGTGTTTAGTTTACCTCACGCTTGTATTTGACAAGTGGATTTTTTTTTTTCCAGATTCAGTGCAAGGGGCGTGATGCTGTACCTGACAATGCATCCGTAAATAACTTTGTTTATGAGGTATGCTTCTAGTATACTAATTTGTTATTATCCCTTGGATGTTCTTAGGTAATGAACTCTTTGACATATGATGCCGCTTCATGCATACTACTCTAGCCAATAATGCTACTATTGAGCATCATAGTTAGGAGCCAAGAGAATATGTATGAGATGAGAGCATGTTTCTTTGCATTAACTTGAGTTAGGGGGTAATAAACCTTAAAAAGAGCATCCAAGTCTTTTGGTTCTGATATTTCTCACTGCTATACAATGTCGAACCACGGACAATAATACGCTATCCATGGCAGGAATTTAAATGACCCCTTTGATTCTGAGATCCTGTCTGTATACTGTTTTGGGGTCAACCATCCATTGGACGGCTTTTATGTTTGAGCTTAATTTCCAAGTAATTTGCTTAGACAAGGCTTCTCATCCTCTTATATAAAGGTCTCACGACGCGTGCACCTGTACTTGAATGATTTTATTTTCTTACATATTAGAAGCTATGGCTAATCATTGTTGCAGTTGATCATTACTCTGGGCTAGTATGCTGAGTATATGTCTGTGCTTAGTGAAGACAATGATCCGTTGCCTCATCTGGTAGTCAGTGCAAAGAACAAATTCTTATTACTGCTAAATAGTGTTGTTCCTTTCAGGTGTCACAATTTCTTGCCCAGAATAACAAACAACCAAGGAAGTATATTCTTGTTCACTGTACTCATGGGCATAATCGCACTGGATATATGATCATTCATTATCTTATGCGTTCACGAACTATATCTGTCTCAGAG
>CAODLS014095624.1:0-32252 GCA_948243855.1 Flueggea neowawraea | reverse complement strand
AGTGTGTATACTATATGGTATATACGTACGTGTGCGATATTTTGAAAGGTGGTTTTCAAACCAGTCTTTGTGAGACACGTACGAGGCGGTCTGACGTGTTGTCTCCTCACTAGGGAATCTTACCCCTTTTTCTTCTGTTGTACATGTTATATATCTTTGTTCACAGGTGACATTTTTTGGACGCACAACATCTGACTCGTACCTCGACCTAGTGAGACGTTTTTGGCTATTGTGAGTTCGCTCATCTGGGACTCTACTTCGCTGTGTCATAGAGCTTCACATCGGGTTACTGTTGGGATATTGTGCTTCATTTTGTATTTTGGGGTTTACTCCAGTTACTATACTTTCACTAATATTTTAATATATTGTATATGTGTGTATGTATATGTTTATTGGTATATATATATATATGATTTACTTCATTTATAAATGTTTTAAATACATATTTTGATAAGTCGGGTAGTATATATGATCACAGAGGTTTGTGCAGGATGGATCGGGCTTTCACAGACGGTCTGCCTCGTACGCCAGTCACGGACCCGACTATGGATCGTGACATGCCCACATGATTTTCCTTCGAATAAATAGTGTGCTAATATGCTTTGTATAAAAAGGGAAATCAATTAGCCATAAGTGCATTGGGTTTGTTTTGTGTTTGTTCTTTAATTATTGTATCGTTGTAAGTACTTGCTCTACTACTATTTTTCCAAATTTTGTTGGATAGTTATCCTTTTGTCTTTATTTTTGTCTCTTTTTCGCACTGAAGTTAGGTTTTGTAAGTTTTAGATTTTATTTGACGTATATATATGGTTTAATATTTTACCTCTCAAGTTTCACCTTTTTCCTGAGAAAAACTTGATGATTAGAGGCTTTTTTACAATGATTAGAAATTATCAACCAAAATAATTATATTTAATTCAGCTTTTTAACTAGAAATTCTTAGGATACGTAAAATATTTTAGCATGTTCTTTTTTCTAGCTAAAACAAATTTTATTTTTCTTGAATCTTGCTAACCTTTTAATTAAGCAATAATTTCGGATATATGAAAATAGTAAGTGCTTGTTTGGTATTCAAAAAGTGTAGTAAAGAAGTTCAACTTTTTTGAAAATAGAAAAAATACTAATATTTGGTTTAAAGGAAATACAATGTCAAAAGAAACTTTAACTATTTTTCTTCCTTAATTCTCAGAAAGTCTCTTACTAAGGAAGAACTCAGTATGAAAATTCTTTAGAATTATACTTCTTTAGAAATCAGACATTTAAAGCAATTGACGTTTAAATTTTTATTTAATTACATTATTCTGGACCATAATGAATCAACGAGATAGCGTTTTGAATGGTCTATAATAATCTGTGCTAATATCTATCTAATTTACGTATATGTAAAGAAAAAAAAATATGGAGAAGAAAACGTATCAGATGTGACGCGAAATTTTCAAAATTTAGTTGCATTCCAATTGCCGATGGCCCTGGAAAAGGACAGTGGGAAGAACAGAATATCTATCTATCTATTCAAGGACTAGAAGGTTACGTGCGGACCATTTACGCAACTAGTTTATGTCATTTTCTTTGCCTCATTTTGGATTTAATTAAATTATTGAAGCATGGTCCTCTTTCGGATATGATGACAAGGTTCAATGTAAAGCTAAAAGTTGGTAAGTACTTATACCTAAATATTAAGAGATTTTGATTTAAACATAAAAAAATATTTTTTATGATTATTATAAAAATTGACTTTCCTCTTTATAAAACTAATAATAAATAAATATATGAGTTTTTTTTTTAAATGTAGAGCTAAATATTAATAAGATACAGTACCTCAATTGACGAAGTTTTCCATTGTCATGTACTTGGAATTTGTGTATCTAAGCCTTTGATTAGTAAATAGTGGTTTGCTAGCGGTTTAGACTTCAACTAACTAACTAAAAAATTTTAATGCGTTACATGAAAGAATGAACTTAGAGTAATTCGAAATTTAGTTTGTGAAATTCGCGAATGTATTCGATAATTTGTCAATATAAACAAACTTGTAATAAAGACAATTTGTCAACGTAAGCAACATTGTAATAAATTTAAATTGAGTTCAAAATAAGTTGAGCTTGAGTCAAAATCTGAACGAGTTCAAACAAAATATATAATTCAAATCAAATTTGAACTCTAGCTATCCTTACCAATTTTAACATGATAAAACTTGGCTCACCTAATTGTACATCCTTAATTTTGAATCAAAGTTTAACATCTCATCTAAGCGGATAACTAAATTACTTACTATGCAATAGTTGTTTAGTCCCACATGGTATAAGTATATATGAATGAAAAAGTTTATAAGGACATGCATATTTAACTAACCCAAGCTTGAACTTTGGGTTAGTGAATTTTTTTTATTGTTATTTAAAGACAACTGCATGTTTTTATCGAGTCGTGACAATTATAGTATCAAAGTCGTTCTAAGTGCAAATTTGAATGGTGGTGGGGCAGATTATATTTGTTGCCGGTTCCGGAACCGGCGGTTCCGGTTTATAGAATGGAAGAACCTGAACCAAACTGTGGTTCACATGGTTTGGTCCGATTCTAGTTCGATTCAATTATGGTTTTGGTTTAACTGGTTTAACTGTCGATTCCGGTTCGGTTCCTTTTTTTCCCAAAAATTTTGTTTTTAATCTTTTATTTTATTTCGTCAATTTTTTTCCTGTTTATAATTTTTTTTATATTCAATAATTAACTTAGTATCAATAATACATTGTATTTCA
Organism: Flueggea neowawraea; assembly: GCA_948243855.1. Classification (NCBI taxonomy): domain Eukaryota; kingdom Viridiplantae; phylum Streptophyta; class Magnoliopsida; order Malpighiales; family Phyllanthaceae; genus Flueggea; species Flueggea neowawraea. The sequence goes on along the minus strand of CAODLS014095624.1, from coordinate 29,502 downwards.
AAGATTTTTTAAATAATTTGCAAATAAATTAACTATTTTACTAGTAATTACATCACATAATTTTAAACAAAATTAAAAAAAAACTCATTAAATTTTATTAGATGCCCTCACTTGTGGCCGATGAATACCGTAGTTAAAATACAAAATTTAATTATACAATACAAGTATACAACAATTAACAATACATGATAAATTAGAATACAAATAAAAAAAAAGAAAAAAACTAAACTAACTCTCGTCGTTGGAGTCAAAAGTGTTTGTTGTGGAAGTGCCACCATCAAAAAACTCCTCACATTCGAATGATGATGAATGGAGTTGGTCTTGAGTCCTTTGAAGCGCCCTCGAACAATCATCAACATAAACTTGGGCTTCTAATGCATCGGGAGTCAATCTCGATCTCCTAGAATCTAAAATATTGCCTCCAATACTAAAATTTTGCTCAACCGTCACGGTAGAGGCGGGAACGGCTAGTACATGGAGTGCAACATTTGAAACGGTAGGAAATGTCATCTTATATTGCTTCAAAAAATCTAAAATATGAAAATCACCACCAACATAAAAAACAATGGTTAGATAAACTTCAAACTCGTTATGTGAGCTTGAAGAACTCCTTGGTTTCTTTCGTGTATCCGTTATCAATTTGGATCCTACGAATAATGATGAGGATGAGGGAGGAATAGGTGGAAGTGATGATGAATCAGATTCCTCATTTAGACAAGGAATAGAAAAAGATTCTAATAATTCAATTATTAAAAGTCTAACTCTAGTAACAATTTGTAAAACATCAATATCATTTTCATTTTCTAATCCTAACAATTAATAATAAGTTTTCAAAATATCTTTCAAAAAATCAAATTTGTTGTTAATCCTAGGATAAAAAATAAATGCAATAAGATAAATATCGGGAATAAATTTAAAATAATTTAACCATTTCAATTTCATTTGAAGGATAGAATATTGAATTTCTTCAATTTTCTTGCCTTCGTTAAATGCATCAGCTATGTTTAATACTTGTTTTAAAAACTCATGTGAAGTGGGTTTATAAATATGGCTAAAAAAATTAGTGGCATCATTAAAACATTGTAAAATTTGCATAAATTTTCACAAATATTCCAAGTAGTAGGTAAAAGATTACTACTTAGAATATATTGAGAGACAAAAGAATATAATAAATTTTTGTAATCAATAGATTGAGAAAGTACTTTGAAAGTCGAGTTCTAACGGGTACAAACATCTTTTGCAAAACGTTTTGGTTGTTTACCATTTTGAATACAAAAATTTGTCCACTCTCGTTGGGTCCTAAAGTGAACCCACATATAAGAAAGAACATTTTTAATTGGTTGAATATACACATTCATTGCTTGTAAACCATCTTGAACACATAAATTTAAAATATGACAAATACATCGTATATGAAAAAATCGTCCACCAAAATTCGGTTGACAAATATTTTTTAAATCATTAATACAAGCATTATTAGCCGATGCATTATCAAGTCAAATTGAGAAAATTTTATTAACCAACCTATATTCTTCTAAAATATTATGAATTAATCTACAAATATTTAATATGGAATGAGATTCATCAAAACATCTATATGCTAAAACTCTTTTTTGTAAAATAAAATTCTCATCAATCCAATGACATGTAATGCTCATATATAAATGCGTCAAAGTATAATCACTCCAAATATCGGAAGAATAGAAACATGTATACCATTTGATTGAAAATAATTTATTAATTTTTTTTTGTTTTTATACAATTTAAGCAAATTTTTTCTAACCAAATGTTTAATAATTGGTTTATAAGCCGGTTGACAATGTTCTTTAAACCATTTATTAAATCCCAAATTTTCAGAAAAACTAAATGATAAATGGTCAACAACAACCATTTGGACAAAATTCATACTAGATTTATCATGATTATAACGAAATAAACTAGGTTGAGTGGAAGAAGAAGTAAACCCGGTTAGTTGCGTTTATCCTTTCGTCATTCCCACATTTTGCAGCATGCTTGTTTATTATATGTTTTTGAAATGTTTCATAGCCTCCTCCATGTTTGAACGAATACTTCTGCGGATAATAATTATAAAAAATTTTAATTTTTTTATCACCAATAGGAATTTTCTTAAAATAAATTTTAAAAATATCAAAACTATAAATTCTTTCTCCTGCTCCCCCTCATCTTCTTGGGTGGGATTAGGAATTGGTTGAGTTTTACTTTCTTGAGTTCAAACATTTTCAACTTCAGCACTTTCAAAATTTCTATTTTCACCAAAATTTTCCATTACTCCAAAATAAATATGCAAATATTAATTAAATGTAATAAAATAACTAAATTAAACTATAGTACAAAAGTTGAAGGAATTTGAAAAATGTAATTGCAAAAAATAACTTTGAGAAATATAGAAAATGTAATTGTAATAATAATATATATATATATATATTTAATAAGAACAATTTAGAGCAAAATAAATTTTTGAGAAAATGAGAGTGTAGAAGAGATTAAGATTGAGAGAGAAGAAATGGTGTAAAATTGATAGGAATGGGGTGATATTATTTATAGAATTGAAAAAACAAAAAAATAAAAAAAAATAAAAAGAATGGAAATAACCTTTGGAACCGCCGGTTCCAACGGCTATAAACCGGAGGTTTGACGGTTTGTATAGAGGTGAAATTAGAACCTAAACCGTAACCCTCCGGTTTTGGTCGGCCAGTTCCGATTCCGGTTTGGTTCCAGTTTTGATCGGTCCGATTTCGGTTCGGTTTGTCGGTTCCAGTTCTAATTTTACACCTCTAGGGCAGATATTAGCTGATGGTCATGAACGAGCAAACCTCAGTAGTTGAGAGAAAGACGTTAAGTATAGGCAAATTTTCACATCAGCAGGTTGAATATAGGCGAATCTCACATCGACAAAACTTGGAAGAGATACTAGGCATCATAGTTGGAAGGCTTAGCGATGCAAACGTTGCAAACCTAAGACGATGAGAATTGTAACATCCTACCTAAGCAAACAGCCAAAACTAACATGTCAAACTATTTATTGTGCAACAGCTGTCTAGTGTCATATCGGATAAATGTACATGAATGAAAATGTTTATAAGGATTTGATTACTTAAGTAAAATCTTGAATTTTTGGGTATAGTGATTGAAAATATATTAGTTATCAGATACTGTTTAAGGACAATTGCATACTTATACTAAGTAGTGACAAAAAAGCACCCAACATTAAATCAAATCATGAGACAAATTGGCAAGAATACAATCAAGAGGGTTAAAACCAAATAGAGTGACCTAAAAGACATCTCGCTGCCCTGGCAAGTGAATCGACAACATGATTCCCGGATCGCTTTACAAATTCAACTAATAAATTAGCAAAAGCTGACAAAATCATTCGACAATCAACAATAACTAGTATATTTTTCTCGTACATTGATCAGTGGTACATACTTTATCAGTTTTTCAACAACAAATTAGGTTATATTTGAGTGTAAGAGGAGAACGATGAAGGATAAAAACTTCAATTTTTTTTGAAAAGTACAGTTCAATTTTTTTAAGTTTGAAGAGTAAGTATGGCTGAAGAATAGGCTATAAAAACAAAGCAAAAACCAATATCTTCTTTTCACTCAAAAACTTATGTATCTATTGTTGTCTTTGAGAGCAATAACTAATCAACAAAAGCGAACAAACCCCATTTTTGACAACCGAAAAAATCAATAAACAAAATTCCCTCTTAGTATACAGACTTGCGCCGTTCCGCGTTGCGCGGTGTTGCGATGCTTAGGTTATACTTTCATTTGAATATTATGTCATGCTTTTTTCAAGAATAAATGAAAGTACAAATTTCATATATATACACATCATATTTTTTAGTTATTAAAAAGATAATATATATATATATATATGAGGAAAGCTTCACTTACTCTAATAGTAAGTTTTTTAAACTTATTCTTCATCTTCACCATCCATTGTACTTAAATCTAATGATTGATATAACTTTTTTTTAATTTAATCACCACCATCAAATTGAAAAGCAATGAATGGTAAAAATAAAAAAGTAAGTTAAAAAAAACATACTCATGAAATAAGTTGAGCCATTTTCTATATATATATATATTACCCTGCCTTGTTCATTGTGATGTTATTATACAACATATAGAAATTTGTAGGGAGAATTACATTAGCGTCCTTGAAATTTATCAAAATCTTTCATGGCGTCCTTAAGTTAAAAAAAAACTCTTATCGCGTCCATCCGATTTAACACCATTAAGTTATCTTAACAGAAAATAGAAAAAGGCTTCTTTACCCTCACTCACATCCTCTGCCTCTCTCACTATCTCTCTTATGTGCTTTCCCTCTCTCCCTTTTATTATGTCTTCATTCTTTCTCTATGTCTCATTTGTTTCTCTTCTATAATGACCTACACCAACAACCTTTGTTTCCTCTCTCATGACACCAATAGAGGAGAGAACGAGAACAAAGAGAGAGGAGATTGATCGGAGAGAGAGGAGAGAATGAGACAATAGAGAGAGAGAGAGAGAGAGCAGAGAATGAGACATTGAAGGGGCTAGGTTTAGTGTGCTAACTCCGCCGCCATTTTTGAAGAAGTAGTGTAGAGGATCTGCGTCTTTAATCTATTGTCATCTTGATTGAATTTTTGTTGTTAGGTTTCCAGGTTGTAAGGATTTGAGGAGGTTGAATTTCCCGTGTTAGAGTCGGAGGCATTGTTTATTAGAAAAGCTAGGGAGGCAATTAGTGATCAGGTGATTGTCTTAGTCCAGATGTTGAAAGATGTTGATGGGTTTTGAGAGAGATTACACAAAGAATACCTTCCGCCACCAAATTCAAATGTTTTGTTCTGGGGGTTTTGTGCAATGTTGCTGGATTTTTACTGAAATTGTGATTTTGGGTTTTGATTTTTATGTAGTTAGTTTATTAAAGTTATTAGTTTCTACTAAAATTGTGATTTTGGATTTTGATTTTTGGGGTTTTGGGTCTATTGACTTTTTGTTGGGTTTGTGATCTAGTTGTTTGTGTGACGTTTTGCTCTTTGGTTATTTCGGAGGCTTTTGATTATGTGGGATTGTTGGAAGTTTTTTTGGGTTCAATTTTACTATTGTTGAGAGATGTTTGCGTCAAGTTTATTTGGTTATGAATAATTTCAATTTTGAGGTTTGTCTTTTCTTTGGCATTGTTTATCCCTTTCTTTTCCTTGGCATTGCTGAGAGATGGCATTACAGAGAGAGACAAAGAGATGTCGGATTGAGCGAGAGAGAGAGACGTGGTTTGCAGTGGTGATGTGGTTTGAGAGAGAGAGAGACATGAAAGAAGGATGACAAATGAGTGGATTTGGTGAGAAAAATAGAGATGATGAGTGAGAATGATAGAGGGAGAATAAGATTGACTGAGAGATGAGAGTGAAAGAGGGAGATAAGAGGAAAAAGAGAAAAAAAATAATAATAAATTTAACAAAAGGGCAAAAAAGTCTTAACATCCACGTTGGCATGTGGGACACATGCCACATCACCAAAGCTAACGGGTCCCGTTAGCTCTGGCTGACAGCGTTTATGAGCAGGGGCGCAATAGTAGCCTTTTCAAAATTTAGGGACACAAAAATAGATTACGATAATCTCAAGGATGTCAATGTAATTCCTCCAAAATTGTACATAAAAATCCCTCATTTTGCTGGTTAGAGGTCTACCTTTGAGTTATGGATCTTTGTTTGCTTCATGTCTTCTGACTTCCAAACACAATCACCCAATTTCGTTTCTACAGAATTCAAAAACAAGATCACATCCTGTTCTTTGTCATTAGACTCTAGATTATCAAAATAGCAACTCCTCATGTGCATGCCTTTGAACCAATACAAATCATCTATTACCTTTAGTATTATTTCTGCACCTGGAGATGAAACCTCCAAAGGAAAAAAGATTTACACTTTAAAAATATAATTCAAACAGACATTCATATATTTTACTGATGTTCCACTTCATAACATTCTGTCAAAACTAGTTTAAAATCCGGTTCAATAGCAATTGACAGAATGGATAGATTACTTAAGTTGATCAAAGTTGGTTAGATTACTTATGAGATTGCTTGGTTAGATTACTTATTTTGGTTATTTTGGTAAGATTTCTTTAGAGTTTGATTGATCGACAGTTCACGACTTTTTTTTGTTTACTCAATTTGAATGGTAAGTCATAGATATATTAGTTCCAGGGACGGAGGAAGGGGGGTCACGGGACCCCAAAATGTTTACACATATAAGATATATCATACATACAATATATTTGGTTTGCTTACAGTTTCTACATGGTATATGATATGTATATATATGATATTATACAATATATATTATATTACATAGAGTATTTTGTTTTTTCTACATTTAATAATCTAACTCTTGAAACTTTAAATTATTTATTAACACATAATCAATAAATTTATAATCTAATTGGCGTTGTTCTGAGCACTATTAAATTGATATTCTAAGATTTAGTAATAATATATATTTTATAAATGCAGTTTTACTTATTTTGATGCAATGAAACTATATTCATAAATCTGTCAAAAAAGAAACTATATTCATGAAGTTCAATATTATTATTCTACTTGCTATGGTGCCCCATCGCTGATTTCGGTCTGGCTTCGTCACTGATTAGTTCTACAAGTATCTCGCGAACAAACATTCACCTATTGTGATGATATTCCACATCATAACATTCTGTCAAAAACAGTTTATAATCTAGTTCAATAACTATTGAAAATGCATACTGGATAAAAAAAAATCTATTAGAACCTAATAAATTAATCACAACCATCCAAGAAAATGTATCCTATCCAGTATGTCATCACTCAAGTCATGTGCTGATTGCTCACCAAGAGCTACATTCAAATCAATTGTTCCATTCGTATCATTTGCATTGGGTGCTTCTTCCTCAGCTTTTTGGTGTACAACAGGATAGTTTAAATTGATTGCCTTCTTATCTGATTCTTCGTCACGTAAGTGTATATTTCAAATTTAACGTCACCCATCTATCGTTATTTTACATAATCTACACAAAAAAAAAAGAGTTCAAACTTACAATTTCTTATCTTAAACAAACATTGCTTCAATATCAAATTAACGAAAACAATAAACAAAACAAACCATGCCGGTGGCGCACTACAAGATGCAATATCTGCTTCATTATTTTCTTCTCTGGAAGTGGATCCATCAACACAAGTACGGCCACCTCTGCCTCCTCCTCTACCACTGCCACCACTTATTAATTGTTCTTGTGCAATCTCACGAGTGGATTTAATGCGACCACTGTTGGAAAAGAAAGATTTCAGAATAGGCTTTGGACGTGTTCTCACTATCCTTAAGGAATTATTGCCATACTATGTTGCAGATGTTTAAGCAATATTCCTCCAGGATTACCAAAGCCAGCCGAATTTCTTTTGTCAGCAATGCCAAAGAAATTCCCCCAAGAACAAATTTGCAGATTGTGTTTGATATATATTGAAACAGAGAAGAAAAAGATAAAGACAAAGGAGAGGAGCCACCGTTTTATTGTAATGAGGAGTGGTTGCAGAACAGTGCAATTGTAAGAATGAATATGACTCTAATAGTGCTCTTTATTTTAAATGGTGATTTTTGTATAAATAAAAAATTATAATTATTATTAAAGAGAAAAAAAATTTATTCAACTCTAATGGACTCTTTAAATTTAACTCTTTATGTTATTGGCACTAATAATATATTCAAATATAACAAATAAGCATGGTATAGAAATGTATAGTTAATAAAGAGAGAGATTAAATAAAGAGTGAAATACTCTCCACATATAGCTAGATTAAAAGAAGATAAAAATTTAGACAAATTCTCTTAGAATAAAGAAAGGGTTGGAGAAAAAAATTAGACAAATACTCTTAGAATAAAGAAATGATTGGAGAAAAAATTTAGACAAATACTATTTATTATAAAAAGAATAGTTAATATAAAAAAACATTGGAGATGATCTTAGTCAACAGCCAATTTTTTAATGTGTTCTTCAATTCTTCAAGTGCATTTGTGATACATTCCATTTTAATCTTCTCACCAATAGTATAATCAACAACCAATACAAAAAAATCAGCATTTTTAGCTACTAAAAAGTCGTCGCTATAAAAGACAATCATCGCTAAAGTGACTTTGCGATGCAAGAAGTGCGTCGGTGATGACACACGCTAGTAACTAATTTGTGACAACTAGAGCACATCGCTAAAAGCCTCAAGAAATGTCAACAAAGTTTAGTGAGCATTTTTTACCATTCGGCCAATACCGACACATGGACAATATAGTTGCTAAACGCTGATTTTTAAAAAAATGTATATAAAAAAAATTATAGTATTATAGAGTTTAGGGTAAAATAACATTCCACTCCCTAATTGTTTCAAATGTAATAGTATAGTCCTTATTTAATGGGTTACCAACAAATCATACAGGTAGCCCTTAAACTTTAAGCAGCCATAAAAAAATACCTCCTTCAACCTTAAAACAACCAAACCAGACCCAATTTTGAGTTCCTACACAAAAACTACTACAAGCATGCATCAAACACATAAAGACAAATTCTAATCTTTCCATACCTGCAAAAACAACAAAAAATAAGTTTAGTAATGAAAGAGAGGACCAAGAAAGAGGCAGAGAGGTGGTGGTGGTTATGTGATGAGATGGAGGTGGTCACTATAGCTCCTCTAGACCTGAAAAAAAAGAAGATTACTGGTGAAAAAGAGAGAGAGAGAGGTGGCAGTGGTGAGTGTTAGAACTCTTAGATATCTGCCAAAAAAAAAGAAACAAAAGAGAAAGGACAGAGAGAGAGACTAAGGAGGTTGCGGTGATGAGGTCGAAGAGGTTGAGAGTGCTGGATTGGTACAAATTGAGAGAATTGGAGAGAGTTTGAGAAAGAATGAAAGGTGTGTTATGTTCATGCAAGAAGAGATGTGGGTTTTTATAAATTCTATATTAGCGACGGATTAGTCGCTAATTAGTGACCAATTCATCGCTAATTTTCGAGTCGCACCAAAAGAAAATTTTAACTTGAATTTGAAGCACGTCCATGGTTAGCAATCACATGGTCACTATTTTTCACATTAGTGACCACTTGGTTGCTAACATACAAGTCCATCGTCAAAAGAAGTTTTCACTTCAATTAGAAGTAGCACTACCTTTAGTGACTAATTGGTTGCTATTTTCACGTTAGCAATCAAATGGTCACTACTTTTTAAGAACATCGCAAAATGAAATTTTCACTTCAATTTGATTTTCCTCCATATTTAATGACCACATGGTTGCTATTTTTCAGATTAGCCACCACTTGGACCCTAATTGTCAAGTCTAGTGAATTTTAGAGGTTAGTATATATGGATTAGGCTATTAGCTTTGAATTGATCTCTAAATTAGTGAATTAGAAACCAAATGGTAGTTAAATCTTCAGATTAGCAACCATGTCGCTAATTGTCAAGCGTAGGGGTCTAATAAATTTTAAGGGTTAATATGTAGGGAGTAGGGTATTAGCTTCAAATTGGTCACTAAATTAGGGTTTTAGCGACTAAATGTAGCTAGAACTTAATTAGAGGCCAAATGGTAGCTAACTGTTCAAACCTAAACTTCACAATTTTGATTAATGACCATCTAATCAAAGGTTATTCCGCCCATTTATTACATCCAGATGCCAAATAATATCTTTATAATCAATAGCATTCACAACATTAGTATATGGTGTTCAATTAGTCATTAATACAAACTAGAGACCATATCTTTCGGTCGCAAAAGTTGTGACAAAGATTTTTGTCGCCAAGTTTATCGGCAAACTTTGGCTCCACATTTCCGCGAAGATTTAGCAACAAAATTGTTGTGTCACAAATTTTGTGACAAAACATTCCGTTGACAATTCATCGACAAATTTTGCCGCCTCATTTGCTCCAAGACGCCAATTTTGCGATGCTACTTTGGTCGCTAAGTCTTCGCTATTAGTCATTAGCGACCAATTTTTCTTTTCGCAAATTAATGTGACAATTTCGCCTAATTTGGCGACCACCTAATTGCTATTCAGTGACTATATTTTGTTGTAGCTAATTTGTGGTCGATCACAAATAATTCATTTTCTTGTAGTGAGCTTCATTGAAAGGACGATCTAACATTAGGTACTCTTTGTATGTTCTCGTCATGTTGGGATATCCAGCCTTTAGAACAAGTTTCCTATGAGAACGACTTGTATCTTTTTCTCTATCTGCTGATAAAATATACGTCTGAAATTTCTCTTATATTCTTAATGTTTATAGTTTTAAAAATGTGGCAACATAACAAACCTTTACACTCAAACAACTTGCAATTGCACTTTAACTCATCTCCATCAACTTTGTACCTAACTATATATGCAAACTCTTAGAGTAATTCACAATGATAACTGCATAACCTTACAAATCTTCACACCCTACTTAACATTAGTTTCATCATCTTCTTCACCATTACCTTCAACTAGAAAACAATAAATCATTGGGAATATTTTTTTAACCTTGTTGACCTCTTATGTTTATTTAATATGTTTTGATGATGACAAAAAGTGATAATTAATTATTAAGTGAAATTGGATTAATTTGCATATTTTATATAAATAAAAATTGGTTGATTGAACTTGTATAATTTATGAGCTTGATATGCTTCACTTAATGTTTATCATTGTCTAAATTTATATTTGAGGCTTTGAGCTTTTAAATGTGAATTTTTAGATATTTACAAGAGAAGAGATAAATTGAAAAATATGAAAATATTAAAGAAGAATGAATTTGGACTTAATTAATGAAATTGGGTTTTTATCCTATGATGGGTTCTTAGTATGTCTTAAAGAGAGTTGGACCATAAGTTGAAGACTCAAAAGATTCCAGCAAGTGAAAGTTGGACTGAAAAAGTCGAGGCCAAAAAATAGTTAAATGAAATACTTCCAGTGCTTAAGTACTTTTGAGTAGAAGTTATGATAAAATTTTTATATCAAGAGTAGTTATTGTAACTCAGACCAAGATGACCAAAATTGGTCAAATATAAGTGTAGCCAAATATAAATGGGTCTAGAAGTCTATGCATACACAGTTTGATATTTGCAGGTTTAGTATACTTGGAGTAGAAGTTCTAGTGAAAATCTACATGAAGAATAGTTACGCTCGACAACTTTGGGAAACATGTTAGAACAGTCACAAAATCAAACCCAACAGCTCCAAACATTATACAATGGTTAATAAGACATCTTTGGCTACAAATAGGAGTCAAGAAATACTTGAAAAGTACAAGTATTGAGCATTTTATGATCATTTCTTTATAGAGCAAATTCTTGCATATTCACTTGTCTTGAGCTAGTTCTCCAATTAAGCTTAGATTTAAGAATCCTTTTGAGAGAGTGTTTGAATACATATTTCTATAACTTTGTTGAGAGTTTTTAAGGTCTCCTAACACCATTGAAGTTAGGAAATTGTTTTGGTGTAAGGTTTTCAAGAAGCCTAAAGTGTGTTAGGGAGCATGTCCTTGTGAAGCAAGTGGTTGTAATATTTTTCAAGATGAAGATAGTGAAGAAAACTCTCAAGTGGATACTTGGAGAGTAGATGTAAGCTTGGTTAAGTCGAACCATTATAAATTTAGGGCTCATTTTCTCTCTTTCCCTAAGCTCTTTACATCTTGTCATTTGTGCATATATTGTTGATTTGCTTAATTAATCTCAATTTTATTAATAGCTCACTAAACTGATTTTATTTTTTTAAAAAACAATTATCTCCCTCTTGATTTGCCATTTGGGCCAACAAACCTGTTTGTGTATATCCCATGTATAAGCTCGCTAGAACTTTCTCTCCCATAGATACAAAGAATTAGTTGCAAGGAGAGTGTTCATGGATTGAAAATCTGCCAATATCATATTTTTCGCATCATAGCTAGACATAGCCGCAATTCGGAATTCCCGGTTTCGGTTCATGAATAGGCAGTTCCAGTCCAAGGAAATGATTAAACTAGAATCGGACCACCCAGGGCCAGTTTTGGCCAGTTTCAATTCCGGTTCAGTCTATTTGGTTGACGATTTCGATTCAACGGTTTAAAAGGTTAAACTGAATTTTTTAAAATATAAATTAATAAAAAAATGTTACTAGCGGTTTTGGTTCGGTTCATTTTATAAAAAGTAATTATAGAAATTATCTACTTAATTATAAATGAAAAAATATAAACAAATATTTAGAAAATATAACCAATAATTTAATTAAAAATAATTAATACAAGTAAATAATACAAGTAGTTAAATTTTAAAAATAAAAGGAAAAATTTAAAAAAAAAAGGGCTTGGAGGTTTTTTTTATTTGAACCAACGGTTAATTGATTGGTTCGAATCACTGGTTCAACGGTTTCTAGGAGGGTTGAACCGGAACCAGTTAAGTAATCAAGTCTTTATACTTATAAACATTTACAACTTCTTATGCTTATAAACCTTTACAACCTCACACTTATTCAGTGTGACATTTTAGGCAGCTGCTGTATAAAAAATAGCTTGATCTACTAGTTTCAGCTATCTATTTAGATGAGTTGTTATGATTCCCACCCTATAGGTTTGTGAAGTTCTCATCACCGAGCCTTCCAATCATGATGTTCAAAATCTGTTTCCTAGCGGTATTCAATCACTTTCAAATCAAATCCTTAGAATTTTACTTCGGTATCCAAACTTTATTCGAACAATATTAAACTGTTTTCCAATCTTTAATATTTTGATATTCAATCAAATCCATTAAATATTATTTTGCTTTCCAGTTAGAGTCAGTGATTTTTTTTAGTTTCTAAATATTATTCAAACAGTATCCAGTATGTATTCAATCATTTTCCATTCATATAAATGTAATGTTATTTTGGTATTTAACAATATTTAAGAAGTTTCAAACAACTATTGGTTTGGTATTTTATCAAATTTATGAAATAATATTTTTTTTTCCAAACAAATCCATGGAATGTTATGTTTGTTCACAAAAAATATTCGAGCAATATTTAACCAAATACATTAATTTTATTTTGGTATCTGAGTAATATAAAAACAATATTCAACTGGTGTTCTATACCGAAATTTAAGCGGTAAGAACGTGTATCACACACGGTCACACACTGTAGAGAACTTGTAAATGACACGCCCTGCACAGATTACACAAAAAAGTGATTTTGTTCGCTTGTTATTTATGAAATGTGGATCGTCAACTTATAAAATGATTTTTTTGATTATATATTTGTAATTTATGAAAGTTGAAATAGTAAATGCTTATTACCCTTTCCGTTTTTTTTTGGCAATTTAATGGAAATTTATTTTAGCTCTTAAACTATTCAAAAGTTTTTTTCTTCAACTTTAAAAATCAAATTGTGTCATGTCATTAAACAGGTTAAATGAGTCGTGTTAATAAACAAGTTACATGAATTGTATTGTATTATGATGTGTGACTATAACAGATTAGTCATGTCATGTCGTGTTAAGCTGATTATTAGGGATTAATTACATGGTTCCCTAAATTAGTTTTCTTAATTTATAAGCACGTCACAACTATTTTTAATTTACATCTATGCCAAAATATATATTTTGATACTGGTTCTTAAAATTGTATTTTGCATTGTTATGATTTCTATTTCGATATGTATGTTCCAAATTAGATCATTTTAGGTGATAAATCAGATCTATGTTTAAAAAAAACAAAAGAGATATCTCGCCTGAACGCAGCTACCATTGCTCGTCATGAGAAAAAGTCAGATCTAGTCATGCCATTTCTTCTCCTTCTCTGTTGTAAGCTCGATGACCTCCTCCATCACAAGCGGGGCCATTTTCGTTTGTTTCTTGGAGCCCAAGTGACACCGTGTTCTCGTCCACCGCAATCGGTGCATAACAATGAGTTCAAATCAGCTTTTAAAAAGTATGAAGTTTACATAAGATTTTCAATCAAAAGAACAAAAACAACAACAAAATGGGTGAGAGCAAAATGTGAGAAATTTCCTCAATGCAAGTGGTATATTTCCGATGCCTATGATGAGAGGTTTAGTGGTTTTGTTGTAAAGACTTATCAAAGTGTTCATAATTGTAATCCTACATCTAAACATAGATGAATTACAGCTGAATGGTTGGACGGAAATTATTTCTTAAAGAAGGCGGGGTTTTGTATATGGAGTTAGTTGATATGGTTACTACTACAATATTAGAGTTGAACCTTGATTTAACAATAGAGAAGATGACAAAGGTGAAGAAAGGGTTTTGAAACTTCTAGAAAGTCAATTAGATGAAGACTATGCAAAGTTACCAGCTTATGTCAATGAAATGTGTAAGACAAACCCAAAGAACACCACATTTTTAATGGTGTTAGAGAAAACAGATGAATTGAATGCAAATTTGGTCACTCAATATCAACCACAACCAATTTTTGACAGGATTTACTTTGCATTTGTTAGTTTTAATGCCTAGTCCAATCATTTATGTACATTGTCATTTGATTTATCATTTAATAAAGAGACATTTTATTTCATATTTATGAAATATTATGTTATGTTTTATGAAGATAAAACCTCCATGAGTAGTTTATTCTTCCTTATGTTATCAAGTTTGACTTGATAGTAAAATCCTAAGGTGAAAAGAATATTATTCTAAATGTTCCTAATCAATTATTATCATGGGAGTGATAATAAATAAAGGTTAGTATATTGCTAAGTAGATAATCAGATTTTACTAGTTATGGATATAGGGTATCACTTAGAACATGGATACATGTTAGAGAACATGTATTGGACTGGCCCGTTATGAAAGCACTTCATGGATTAATGTCACAAGTAGCTTTCATGCAACAGTGATATTCGAGTCCTCTGACTGAAACTCACTATCAACTCCTACATGAGGAATCACATGTTTTAACTTAGTCAAACGTTATCTGTGACTGGATAACAATAAAAACTATGATTAGATATGTTATAAATCTTCTAGAGGAGTGATATTGAGAGTGAAAAATTTGTTCTTCTTAAGAATAGTGATATCTGTAGGTCACTTGATGAAATATATGCATATTCAAATGAATTGATAAAAGGATTTATCGATGTTATTTGTTATATCAATCTACTTGGGATCAAGAAACGTATTAAGCTATAAGATTGACATGTGACAATGCTTTATGTTTAATCTAGATATCGTGAAACAAAAGGACTAAATATCAAACTGTGAAAGATTAAACTCGGATATCTGACATTCACTTAATTTTGGGTTGTCATAATGTATTACTAGATATCGCTTATGGACTATGGGCATAAGTGTTGGGACAAGACCCATTGTCATTTTCGAGTGGGCCTATTGGGTCGCACACAAGAACGAATTGAATTGGTTCACAAATATCCACTCTCATGGTAATTAAATTATTAAGTTGATTAATTTTATTAATCATTAATAATTTAGAGTTTTATGATTTATGTCATAAATATAATATAAGATATTATCCATTAATGTAATTGGCTTTTTAATATAAATCACTTATTATTAAGTTAAATATGTTTGGGCTTATTCTTATATGTGACATAGTAATTCCGCCCATATGTATTAATAAGGAGTGATTTATTTAATGATAATGTATCATGTAATTAAAAGACCAATAACATTAAAAGCCTAGGTGAAAATTCAGTCATACTCCTAATTTTTAGGAAAAATTCTGCACACCCCTATTTTTTAAGAGCCCTTATTCATGTGTGATATGGAGTTCTTATACTTGTAGGACAAGTAAGAAGAAATCTAGCAAACTTAAACTAGAGTTTCACACAATTCTATATATAGGTGTGCATATGGAGGGCCGAAATTCTTAATGCAATTTTGAGGGCTTGACCAAATTCACCGCACCAAAAGAGAGAGAAGAAAATTTGTGAAATCTAGAATAGAGATTCTTTGTGCTAGTACACTCCGTCAATCCTAGTGAGTTCGTTCATGTGGATACATTTAGACACGTTCGCGCAAAGGCAACGTGAGAGAAAGGATCTTGAGTTTTATACTAAAAGCTACACCAACATTACCATTCGATTGACCCATAGAAGCAATTTTAAAGTAAGCATTGCTAACCCTAATCGTGTATGTTGATGTGCATGGATCTTTGGTGGAATTCTATGTTAAAATTTTTTGTTATTTCCACTGCTATGTATGCTTATGAATGTCATATATTTAGTTACAAATTTCAACAGCATTTGATGCTATAAAGAAGGGGTTTCTTAGTGGATGTAGACGTGTGTTGGGGTTAGATGGAAGTTTTTTAAAAGGGATTGTTAAGGGGCAAGTGTTGGCAGCAATAGGAAGATATGCCAATAATCAAATGTATCATGTCGCTTAGGCAATGGTGGAAAAGGAGTACTGAGGGCTTGGTTTATTCAAAATCTAATTAAGGACTTAGGGATTGGTCTTGGATACGGATGGATGATTATTTACAACCAACATAAAGCAAGTGGTTTAGTTATCTTCTTTCTTTTTATGTAGTTTAAATTATGAATTTATCATTATTAACTATATTATTTATGCAGGGATTAATGTCAGTTGTATTTCAAAAGTTTCCATAAGCAAAGTATAGATTTTATGCAAGATATTTGTACAGTAATTGGATGAAAGCACACCCCAGAAGAGAGATGAAAAAACAATTTTGTATGTGTGTTAAAGCTCCAAATATTCCAGAGTTCAAGAAATGAATTCATGACTTGTATAATATGTCCCCGAAAGCATATGAAGACTTGATGGAAGTCCATCCTAAGTTTTAGAGTAGAACTCATTTTGGAGAGTTGGTGAAATGTGATATTTTTAACAACAATCTAACAGAAACGTTTAATGGAAGAATTATGGTAGCAAGGTGCAAGCCTATTTACTCAATGTTGGAGGAGATAAGAGGCATTTTAATGACAAGGATACATGAAAATTTTCGAGGAATATCAAAGCATTAAGTTGGAGGATTGGGTCCTCGAACAAAATAAAAAATAAGGAAATTATCTGAATCTAGTAATTTGCATAGTATGTTGCATAAAGGTGGTGGTGCTTTTGAGGTGAACCACAATGGCAACATATACCGAGTGATCTACGTAAGAGGAGTTGTGATTGTAGGAGCTAGAACATTAGTGGTATACAATGTTGTCATGCGATGTTTGCAATCTATGAAAAGGATGGAATTTTAGAGGATTATGTAAGTGATTGTTACAAATAAAATAAACAAGTGGCAGCCTATTCTTTCATGATGGATGCCATGTTTGGAGAGCAATTTTGGAGTGAATGTAATGATCCACATCCTCCACCACACCTTCATTAGAGATTTGTAGGAAGACCAGTTAAGAATAAGAGGAAAGAGCATTAGGATGTCAGAGGTTCAGGAAGGTTATCAAGAGTAGGAACCAAACAAACTTGTTCTCTTTGTTTTGCTGCAGGGAACAATAAAAGGAGCTACGCTAAAAAAATTGACATTGCCGGGAGAAAGACATCTCTATCAAGGCCACCTAAAAAGGTATGTAATATTAGTAAATAAGGAACTGGTATATGAATTGTAATAATCTATAAAAGTAACTTGTTCTCTATGATTTGAATGTATGTATTTGCAGGTTTCAAGTTTTGCATCTACAAGTACACAAGCCGAAAGTCCATCTCAACCATCTTGATCAAATGTTGGTTCAAATGTTCAAGGATTTTATACGTATTATGGTGGGTCTATTTTAAATGTAAAAAAATTACAAAATCAAATTGCAATTGTGTTAATTATAAAATTTTATTATCAGCTAATAGTTTGTATTATATTATTATCGTCCGGAGAAAGTTCCCAAGCCAACATAGACATTGGTCCTATTGCTGGTCATAGGAGTTTATTGTGTGATAGAGTGATTAATGCAAATGGAGCATTTATATGCGGAGGGAGGAGAGTTACAACTATTGAGATGGTAGGAATTAATTAGGTCTTGAAGGCTTGTTGTGTAAGGTTAAATTGTGAAATATTTATTTCTTAATATGTTGTAAAATTATTGTTATGCAGGCAGGAAAGAGGACAAAAAAGTCAGCTAATTTTATTTCAATTACTTTCCAACCATAAAAACATATGCAAAGATATTATATGAATTGGAATTGGAATGAAGAACACTTTTTGGTATAGAATGTCAATATGAATATACTTTTTAGTATAGATTTGGAAGGTGACGAGACAATTTTTCGGCATAGAATTTCCGAAGATGATAAAATACTTTTTGGTATAGATTTGAGTATATAAATAGGATGAGCCAGATTATTTTTGGGATCCTGACTAAATTCTCAGGTAATTCATTAGTCAAAGTCGTAGCTTTTGGTTTTAGCTAACCCAAACTAACATTTGCTAGCACTAGTTCTATATCTGTAGCTATGATTAAATATTCCAATTCTCATTCTTATTTCAATGTGGTTTATTCATTTTTTATTTTGTACTTGTTATGTCCGTTAATTTCTAAAACCTCTTTGATTGAAGTCAATCAATTTCTTCTAAGTAAACAAAATATAAGGACTCATTTATGAAAAATATTAAAAGTTTACGACTCAACATTCTTTCGGAAAGAACTTATATGACTTATTTATGAAAATAAATAACAACTATTAAATTGGATTGAATTTGACATGACATGAAACTGTCACACACGTGTCATTTTTTGTTAAATAAATGATGTTACGTTAGGCCGTTAAGTGATTGCTCAGAATGAAAGACTTTTTCAAGAAAACACAAAACGTTTAGGACTAAACATTTGAACGTTCAAATATTTAGGACTTATTCATAAAAAAATATCAAAGATAAAATACTAAAGTAAATGGGTGACTCGCCTGGTGTTAAATACAATAAATGCCAAACAAGTGCAATATAAGGTAAACGAAGAACAATTTTAATTTTTTGACAAAGGAAAAAAATATGGATAAATAACTAATTCACTTTTCTGAATTCACATTAACAATGTAGGTTTTTTTTTTCTGTTTTAAAATACAAGGAAAGACGCCGACGAATGTATACAACTGAATGCTCATAAACTTACCAGTCAAAAGACAAACTACCAGTCCTTTCAACAACTACTACTTCCAATCCTACTTTTGCTTGATCCCAACTCTTCTTTCCATCAGCTACAGCCGATCCACCGCACTCGGTTTCCGTGGAAACAACAGCTATTGCTCTGGCCGTAGTAAACATTTCCTTATTATCTAAGTAAGAAACTAGAAAATTGAGTCTTTATCATTTCTGGTTTGGTTTTAAGCTGACAAATCTCTATTCAATCTGTGTATTTTTGGGTAGCAGAGTTTGTTTGATCAAGACAACTGGTCATGGCAAGGACAGGGAATAAGAACATACAAGCCAAGCTGGTGGGTATGTCTTTCCCTTCTTTTATTCGTGTTCTGTACCGAAACGAAGAATTTGTGGGTTTTCTTGTTTTGAAGTTGGTTGGCGTCTTTTTGTGATTAAAGTTTGAAACCTTGTAGATTAAATTAGGGAACTAACTTGATTAGAAGTGAATTATTTTTGTGTTTTTGGTGTGGAATGTTTTGATCAAAACGTTTGTGTTGACAATTCGATTGATTGATGATGATGATGATGATGATATTGTTTAATCCCATGAGTTTTGAGCTACCAAGTATGGGAGGAGGAAGATTAATGTTGTCTAATTGAGATATGCACATTAAGCACTTGAGTGTGAGTAGACCGTAGCTTGAATTTTAAGTATACTTAGTGTATGATTAGAATCAAACAAATATTTGTTCTTTTACCTCATTCAAGTTTTCTATTGGTCTTAGGCTGAACTTCGCCACATGACTTGATTGATGTATGTGTATTTGAATTCAAGAATTCAGGACTTTATTAATTGTGAATTAGGATTTCTCGATTGGTTATAGACTGTTGATTAGATATAGTGAAAAAGAATGTTTTAATCTTTGCACATTGTCGAGCTTTTCTCAGGTGCTTCTCGGGGACATGGGGACTGGGAAGACAAGTTTAGTATTGAGATTCGTGAAAGGACAGTTCTTTGAATTCCAGGTAAACTTTGATTCTGCGGTCTTTCCTTAATTGACATTCGTACTTAATTTCCTCTAACATGAATGTTACATTTAGGAATCAACAATTGGAGCAGCATTTTTCACTCAAGTTTTGTCTTTGAATGAGGCCACCATAAAGTTTGACATATGGGACACAGCAGGGCAGGAGCGATATCATAGCCTGGCTCCAATGTACTATCGAGGTGCAGCTGCAGCTGTTGTGGTGTATGATATCACGAGCACGGTAGCCTTCAATCTGATCACTATAATTGTGTGATTTGTTGTGTTTGCATTTAGTGCCTTTCTTCGTCAAATACCCCAAGTTTTCATCTGTAATTAGTGCATTCTGAGATTTGTAGGGGGGGCCTTATCTTGAGTTAAATATCCATATTGTGTTGTGTCTTGGACATGGATTTTCTTATATATGACTCCTCATTGATGCTAATTTGTCTTTCAATAAAAAGTTACAATGAAGTAATGCATCCAGGTTTATTTTGATAACTAAGAGTAGAACAGGATTCATCTCTATATTTTTTTTTTGTTTTTTTTTTCTTATGGTGTTAAAGGATTTGAACACACAGTCTCAGGCTCTGTTTCACATCCCAAACTTGTTAGATTGGAGAAAACATTTTCCAAAGATAACATGGGGTTGAAACTTGAAAAATGGTCGTCCATTGTATATATGCAAATATGATTAACAGTTTCAGCTTCATTTTACCCAAAGATAATATATTAAACCAACAATTCTCTTATCCAAAGATCATTGAAGGTAAAAGTCATTTTAATGTAGCTTCCAGTCACTGAGACAGGATTCTTGCCATCTTTCTTGGAAATAAGGGGGGGAAAGTTCTATCACAGAAAACTATAGTTATTTAGTTATTGTCTTGAATCAAACAATATTGCTTGGTGGACTGATGTGAATTAAACAAGATTTCTATTGTTAATCTTCAACTTAATATTTTCAAATTTGTTTTTTATCTCCAGGAATCATTTGAGCGAGCTAAAAAGTGGGTTCTAGAATTGCAAAGACATGGTAACTGGCTTATCTTCTTATACTAATTGTTACTCTTGCTTAATTAACTTGTGGAGCCTTGATTTTCGTTATCTGTACATATAATGTTTACTGGATGCCCTATTTGTTCAGTTAAAAGTGCTGAAGATGTTTTTGCTTCATTCTATTTCATCAGAGACCGCTTTCAATATTGATTACTACTGCCATCTTTTCAGTTGCATTTAATTTAAGCCCATTCAATAAATGTATGTCTGTATATTGATATAAACTTTGATCAGGACCAAATTTTATTTGAAATTGATATTCAGCTCCATGGATTTCCTTCCACTAGTATCTTAAGATGTTATTTTGGATGATATAAAAAAAAAATAGCATAGAAACTAATAACAAACTGAAACTTTTGCCTATAACTTCTGACATGAATTTGTATTGCACTGTATCAGGAAACCCCAATTTGATAATGTTCTTTGTTGCTAACAAGGTTGATTTGGAAGAGAAGAGAAAAGTTGCAAGTGAGGTAGTTACATTCTGATAATTTTCTTGATGTATCTTTTTCTTCTTTTCTTTTTGCATTGGGGGCAGTGCCATGTGCCCGATTTATGTTCACCATTACAAATGCCTGTGGATTGAGGAACTCTGTTGATCATGTGAACTTGAAGCGGCGTGTAAATATTCAATTAAATTTTGCAGGACGGTGAGCAATATGCTAAAGAAAATGGCTTGACTTTCCTTGAAACATCTGCAAAAACTGCACAGAATGTGAATGAGCTCTTTTATGAAATAGGTAATCCTCTCTCTGTATTCTTTATGGATGATATATGTGTTTCCTCAACATGTTATAGCATTTTCAGAAGCATTTTATCACCTTCATATCTGGTGCAAATGTTTAATAAGAGCATCTCCAATGCTACTCTTTTTATTTAGAGGCAACTTTGGTTAAAAATGAAGTGTGTCATTAATTGTCAAGATTGAAGCTATTTATGTTCTCCAATGCTACTCTTTATATTCAACTCTTTATTTTGTTAACTCCTACACAACATTTAATTCTTAATTTTTCCTCCCCTTTTTTGTTCATTTTCCTGTTAAAACGATTTTTAGTTTCCCTGCATCTTTGTTAAAATGTTGATAATTTGATATTGAACACCTGCATAATTGTTTAAAGCAGTAGAATTGCATGCATTCTGGTGATTAAAAACCATGTCTAATTGTTCCTACTGTTTTCTGTTGATAGAAACCTATGTGTAATGGAAATAATAAATTGAATAGATGCATTATTCAAGTCTGGAATAGTAGTTCAACTATTCAGAGCCTTGAAAAATGTACAGGCTTCCGGCCTGAAATTATAATTTAAGTCCTGGAATAATACAGCAGAATTTTGATCATAGCATGCAAAATATCCTGATGAAATCTGATGCTAAACTGGTGGCTGCTGATGAAATAAGGGCTGATATACAACCACGTGCAACTGATATTAAGAGTGAGCGGAGAAAACAATAAAATATCTTGGAAAAGTGTGAATTTCATTGATGACAGATGAAATAAAGAATCATTTTAAACTCTCCAAATAGGAATAGTCAAACCCACTTTCTATTTCATTTTTTTAGAGATGAAGAGTGAAATAGAGAGTGGGTTGGAGATGATCTTTTGGAAGTAGCTCTTCATTGTAAAGAAAATTACCTTGATTAGAATTCCATATAGCATCTGTTGTTGATTATTTCTCTTGGAACTGATCTTGGTAATTTTAACCTAATAGACAATAAAAGATTGTAATAAACAACTTCAGTTATGTAAAAAAAGAAGTTGAAATCACATATCAATAATAGACTAATGATCCAAATTATGTCTAACTTGTCATGTTCCACAGATTGCTTTTTTTTTCGGTTTTTTAAAGGAAATGCTATTTTTTGATTTGTTTGTTGTTGGAACGTATAAATTAACTAGTTTCTGACCTCAGTTTGGAATGTTCCTTCTTGCAGCAAAGAGATTGGCAAAAGCTGTCCCTTCGCGCCCAACGGGAATGAAATTGCATAATACACCTCAAGAAAGTGGGAGAAGAATGTTTTGTTGCGCCTGATGAATGACAGTTCCCATGCCGGTGAAATTAGTTGTATGTAATTTTCCTAATACTCTTCATTTAAATCTGTTTCATTTTATAATCCTCCATTGTAATTATTCTGCAGGTTTACCTCAATTATTTTCGAGGATTTGCTCCTTGAGACCGAAAGACATTATCTGACTTTGGAACTGAAGATCAAGTTGTTTTCTGTAAGAAAGAGATTTCATCACTTTCTGTCGTGTATATTGTTGCTCTTACTTCCTACAAAGTTCGGTGACACTTTTGAATGTTCTATATGCCCAATTGTGTCCATCAAGAACTTCTTGTCTGGAACTGGAAATGTATAGATCTCTTGCGGAAAAAAATGAATAAACTAGTCCATGAAAAAAATTCTTAATTTTATTTCCTCTATGTTGAGGGAAAATGGAGGTTTTTTCTAAATAATATGGAGGTTTCAAGGCTAATAGGCCTTTGATATCCAATAATAAAAAGAGCTAATTACATATATACTATTTTTAAAATTATAATTTTTGATTTCACGTTGTCAATTTTTTATATTTTGATAAATTTTTTAAAATTATATGCATACTAAGCTAATTTTTGAAAATTACATTTTTATTGTACTTTGAATATTGTTTTCTGTTGTTTATATTTATTTATAGTTATTTGTATTTGTTTACATTTGTTTATATCTAAACATATATAAAATAAAATATAAACAAATATACACACATATAAATAAGTATAAATAAATATAAATAACAGTCCGTGAATTTAAAAATTATATCTATGAATTTGACAAATACAATCTTACAGACGAAAATACTATTAAGTTCATCTATAATAGACATATTCAATATGTACATAGTAAATTTTAAAATTTTTTTTGTGGTGTATGACCTTATTATCACTAATGAAAAAGAGAAATGATAGGATGTAACTGTTCAAAGACATTATTCATAACAAGGTCTGCACTTGGGGAAATGACAGATCTTTTCTAAAATGGTGAATAATTTCCGAACGTGAAAGTTGCTTTTTGTAAAACTTTTAGCAGTGATGCAAGTTTTCCCGTCGATATTCGGAAATTAGCAGATTGGTCCCTCTGTTCTGTCCAGAGTTTAGTTTTTTTACATCAAGGGTTTAAATTCGAGAGTTCTGGTTAAAGAACGAGGAGACTATGCCACTCCAGCCTTTGTTTATCTGGTGCTTTTTTTAAGTGGTAGGACGTATACGTTAAAACACTAACCACAAAACATAAAATTGTCGATCTAGATTTGCAGTGTAATAATTCTGAAATGGTAGAATTGGATAGTTCAGGATTTACGCAAAGAAAACACTCAAAATTGTCAGGCGTGGAGAGAGACTGTCTACTAGATGGAGACGCAAAAAAATCACATGAATGAGCATTTCCTTGCGATTTAAAGATATGGAAATCACATATAGTGCTGTGGTCAGTTTTGCTCCACTACAAGAGTACGAACCAAAAGATGAAACCAATTTGAATAAGTCCGAACGATGAAAACTGAAAACGATATTCAAAGCTCTTTTAACTTCAAATCTTCTGCTTTGGGTATAAAGCAATATTGGTTCAATAAGAACTTAT
Organism: Flueggea neowawraea; assembly: GCA_948243855.1. Lineage (NCBI taxonomy): Eukaryota > Viridiplantae > Streptophyta > Magnoliopsida > Malpighiales > Phyllanthaceae > Flueggea > Flueggea neowawraea. The sequence goes on along the minus strand of CAODLS014095624.1, from coordinate 4,785 downwards.
TAATATTCCGTTTGACTAATAAATTAGTTGAGTTTGAGTTTAATATTAAATTTAAGTTTATAAATGGGACGGATTTTTTTTCGATCTTCATCCGTTTTGACGATTTAAAATTAATTTTGTTCAAAATTTAATTACAGTTAAGACTTTTCACTTTTGTCGATGGATGTGTTTAGTGAGATCAAACCGTTAGCTCTTCACCCATTAGCTCTTTCCACAGACTCAACTCAAATTAGGTTGCTAACTAAGCCACAACCTGTTAATCATGAATGAAACGAATTTAAACAATTATAAAGTTGATTATAATTGAGATTTGATTTTAGCATGTATCAAATTAATTCTGTAGTTAAATTATATAGTATTTTGTTTAAAAGAATTTTTCACTAAATTTATAAACAAATTCAATAATTGAGTTCATGCACTACTCCTTGAAATTTTTAAATTTAATTTGAGCACTTGAAAGTTCAACTCGAATTAGTTCATTTACTAATGATGCAAACAAACCGAGTTTTCAATTACTGATTCAGTTGATTTGAATTAAAAACACTAATTCTACTAGTTTATAAAGATTATGGAAATTTCACATCAAAAATTTTGATAATCAATTAAAAAAAATGTTAAATGCAATGCAACAGTAACTTTTTTTTATTTGTCTTGTGGGAAAAGTTATTAAATAAGCTAAACAATCACCAAAAAATCCAATAAATAAGCTAAACAAACATTAAATAGCTTTTGTTTTCTGATAGAGCTAAGGCTAGAAGTTGACTTCACAGGTTTGAAGTAATATAAGTCATTTATCAATAATTTTTATTTGTCTTGTGGGAAAAATTATTTTCTTATTTCTTTTTTGAAGTTCATTTCAACCAATTCCAAAGTATAAAAAATCCAGAATTTTATCACCATTTCCAAATTAATTAAATAGATAGTAAACCTAAAATTATTAAGCGAATTTAATTTGTTTCTCAGTTAAACAAATTATAAAAGAGTTTGTAACAAACTTAAATTGAAATAATTATGTAATAAGTCGAACTCAAACTTTTAAACAAATTAAGGTTGAACATAAAATATTGTTCGAGTCAAACTTTTTTTAACAAGACAACACAAATTTAAACACTTCAAAAATTTGGCTCAACTTTATTACATATTTAGTCTCACATAACCCCTCAAAAATCTCCCATCACTATTTCTCATTACACACTAACTACACCGTTACCAAGATCAGTAAATACTATTGCATGCCTCCTGGTGAGGCCGTTAAAAAAAAATCAACCATTTTCTCGAAGGAAAAAAAAACCTTCTATTGAGTCAATATTGGTAGCCAATAATTAATAGCAAAATTTCTATCAAATTTTTCTGATAACCAAACATACGTTAATCTAATGATCTCCCTCGTTTATATTTGAAATCATGGCCAGTATATCCCAAATTTTTTAATCCAGAAAGAGTCAGAACATTTTAAAGAATATATTACATATTAAACATTATTCATATAATAATTTATAAAAAAATTATTTTCTTAATTGCATAAACTACATTCTTAAATTATCAATCCGCGTCATATTTTTATTATATAATACATAATTTACTATGAACAAATTTGACTCTCTCAAATGATAGTACAATTAGGAGCAAACATCTTGGAATCGCTCTCGGTTCTATATACACTTGAATATATATATATATATATGCGCGGGGGTTATGCTATATATGTGCGCGCGCGAGAGTGCGTCCGCATTCGTATATATTTATGATATATTTGCAGTATTTTATGTGTATATACTATTATATCAATCAACAACATATAGTTCTCTTATACTCAATCACTTTAAAATATGTTATATATAGTATCAAACTCTTTAAGGCCACTTTTGTCATTGTATCTCTAAATAAATTTAGTTATGAATCCGTCATTGAATAAAGGCTGTTGAATAATGTTGGAAAATGTGGTCCGTACATGACGGGTAAACCGAACTCGGTCGGTCGAGGTGTGAACCGATACCGTAGACTGAGACCAATTGAAAAGCCCAATTGAGAAGAATCAAACTCGGTTAGTTAAGGTGTGAACTAAGACGTGAATTGAGGTCAATTGACAAGCCCAATTGAGTTAGGGATGAAATGGGTCTGTTGGGTCCATTAGACATGTTAGCCCGTTAAAGGTTTATATAAGGAGCTTTGATCATTCCTCTCATTCAACACCAACACACACACACAAAGAGAGAGAGAGAGCTCTCAACCGGAAGAGAAAGAGGTCCGGCCTCCAATCCCGAGTCCTGCACAGATCACGTGTGACATCTAAACTGCAAAACAGTCGAGCACTCCCGTTGCATTTCAACCGTGGTTTGCTCGCAAGACCAACATAAAACTGGTCTTGCTCCACTGCTAGCTTTTCCTAGAATCGATGTAAATAAGTCGAACCTATTTATTATACTGTTTATTTGTTAATCAGTATAGGATTCCTTTACTCTTGATCCGATAAGGAAAATGGTCCGAAAACAACTTCTTATATTAAATTTCGACCAAGTTAAAAGGACTCCCTCACATGATACCAATACATGTTCTGGTGTTTGTTGGGTGGATTGAGAGTTTTTTTTATATCTCCTTTTTTTTTTTTGCTTCCAACGAGAATCGAATTCAGTGCCAATGTGTAACAAGTTCATTTTTTTTGTTAATAAAAAGGAGAGTCGAAAGCGACCAGTAGTAACATACCCCTGTTGGGCGTTACCACGTAGACATTACCTGTAGCATACCCCTGTTGGGTATTACCACGTAGGCATTACCTCCCCGCTATAGAATGTTTGCAAGAGTCATAGTTGATACCATCAGCGGACTTGGACTCATGCACGGTGAGATCATTGTAGCACGTTATTGAGGCAAACAGTCCTAGATCTGAGCGCCTAACTCTATTGAGTGTCACGGGTCCGCGACAATTGGCAACCCAAAATTGTCGTCGCTCTCACTCGAACCCGCGACCTCGCGAACTAGGGTTACCACCTATGACCACCAGACTATCCTCAAGGGGTGAGTAACAAGTTCATTGAGACTTGATAAATTTCATACATTATATGGTACAAAAATAAAGAGAGAACATATTTCTAAAACTAAAATATATAAATATGTTCTACAAACAGATATGACGAGAAAATCTTAATATTGATTAGGAGCATTCTTTCTGCTAGACCAATGTTATAGCCTTTTCAATTGATGTCTATTCATCAAGGCACACTTGTCAATTGTTAAAGATGACGGCATAAGACTCTGCTAAACAATGTTGCTGTTCGAAACGTTTATGCAGGTCCTACTAAGGCATGGTCCTGTGGTCCTGCAGACATGAAAATTCAGTGAAGCTTGAACATTGGAGTTTTGAACCAGAATTGTGCAGCCAAGGATAGAAATAAAAATTCAACCCTTTAGCCCTGTGATTACTGAACAAGGGTTAAAAAAAAGTTTTGGCCAACTTGTGTGATGAGTGAATATGATAAATTCCTAGTATCATTGAGTCTCAGTCTCCATCCACAACCCACCATAAGGGCTTATTTGTTTAAGTAGCAAGTAGGAAAAAGTATCAAATCTTTTCCTACAAAATTGTACTATTTATATCTACTTTTTTTCTCATATTTTCTATGTCATTTATTTGTAGAACGGGATCAAATGAAAAACTTTACCAATAAACTTGTAGTTACCAATGACTTGTAGACGTCGTTAATTGATACTAGACTTGTTTCTAACATTAAAAGATTGAGTTTGATGCTTATTCACCACAGTAATTTTACCAAAGTTTAGCAAGTATTGCTAAAATGCAAATGCATGAATTTTCTAAACTGGGCAAAGCCTTGGACTTGCAGCAAATATTCTTGTAACAAGACAAGGAAACACCTCATTTTGTACTATGAGAGTTGCAAAATTAGTGAACTCCAAAAAGAAAACTTTTACAGGAATGTGCCAAATGAGAGCTTAATAAGTTATAGACCCTTTTTATTGAAAGAGGAAACTTCTGTTCTCATGTGGCTGTCTGATTCGATTCAGACAAATTTAGACCCTCCAATTAAAAGCCAAAAAATACAACAATAGGATTTAGATGTGTAACGAATAACAATTGATCCCTAGAGGACAATTATTGGTACTTTTAACTTTTTCAAGTTTCTCTTCTATCAGACTTTTTCATATATATTTGGCTTTGCCGTTCATGGAAAAGGGTTTCCTTCCCATGAGTGAATTTTGGTTCTGTTTCCCCAAAAAGAAGGAACATTTTTCTGTCTGTTGTTTAAGAACATCTAATTACTTGTCTGACCATCGGACTCGATAGATATTTTTAAACAACTAAACCAACTCATGCACAATCCATTCTGCAAATGAAGCTGATTGCCAATCTTAGGTTCAATGAGTCAACAATATAGCTTGGGTTTTGTGTACTTGGGTCAGGTTGTGACTGATGTATATGCTGATTGCAAATTAACCAAAAAAGAATATTAAGGCGAAAACAAATTCATTGAGAAAAAAGTTCATGTACATTCCAATCTCCACAGCAGAAAGGGGAAAAAACAACTCATTTCCCAGTTCTCAGTATCAAAGTTAAGCATATTGTCCTAAAATGTGAATATTATAATACAGTTTATATAGTCTTTCAAATTATAAACATGTCAATTTAATGGAAAAAAAGGGAAGAATCAAGAATTCAGATCATAAAAGGAATGTTTAATTCTGTGTAAGAAAAGGCAAGAAACAGAAGAAAAGGAATCACCCCGGGGACTTACAAGCACAAATCAACAAAGAAAACTCTGCCCTGTCTTG